>VDFB02306328.1:0-22976 GCA_007258455.2 Sequoia sempervirens | reverse complement strand
GTGGAAAACCCTAGAAGGGAAAAACCATGGTGAGGATTAGCTCCCAATATAAGTAATTGCAAAATTAGTATAAAGAGGCTTATTACTAGAATATGATGCATTGATAGAAAGGCTCACATCCTAGGCTCATTATCAGAATATAAAGAAGAAAAGAAGATAAGATGTTACATAGAGAACACAATCTCGATGCAACGAAAATTCCACCAAAATAGCTCCAACAACACTCACAACCTTTAAGAGCTCAAGATACCTCAACTCACTGCATTCAACAATATTGCATTATAGCTCACACTGCAATTCACACTTCTGCACTTAATTTCACATAACAACACTCAACTCTATTCAACACCTCATATCACATCAATTCACCTTGCATTTATACCATCCACAACTTGAAAATTATCTTCAAGTTGGCTAAACTCACCTCACACTTTACAAATTCAAAATAGGTCAACACTAGACATTCTTGTGGTGGATAGGAATGAAAAGTGGACCAAAACAAAACTTAACTGGGACCCAAATCAACTGTCACACACCAAACCATGCTTTCATCAATACTCAAACATCTTCGAATGTAACTTGTAAACAATAGGTAGGTCATTACCCTTGTAAACACCATTAAATTTGAATGACACGCTTCCACAAATCCAAGGATGAATTGCAAAACACATACCACACTTCATCATGATCTATAACATTCCTCTATTAACCTAAAATTCATCAAATTCCTTTGCAATGATTCACACCTTCAAAATTCACACAACTTGTACATTAAAATTACGCTACCAAACATTGAAACTCTACAATCCATCTTCTGGAGTGCACCAAACCATGAATTCCTTTTACATAGGCATGAGATCAACACTATCAACATACCTTTAGAGCTGCAAGACCTAAATAACAACTATGAAGAAATGCGGAGCAAAAAAATTCTCCCAAACACCTTTGTAAGCAACATTGCAAAACCAATTCACACACTGGTGAACACAACTTTTCGAGTAAGCATCGATCTAGAACCCAAAATTTTGGATATAGAAAATATAAACACCTCTATCCAACATATCCAAACCACACAAGAAGATCTTCAACCTAGAAGAAATGCGAAGAAAAACCAGAACACTTCTACAAATGAGAATACCTCTGCAACATGTTGTTTCCTTATTTTATAAATTTTCTCAATATCCTTGACTTTTAAACCATAAATAGAAGCTTATCAAAGCAACACCAAAGGTTAATATCAGCAACTTAACTAATGAAAAAATAATGCAACTAATCAAATCAACAATCTCTTCTCAACCACTGCGCAACTATCACCAATGACAACACAAGCTTGTTGACATCAATGAAAACATCTTCATAATTGCAACAATCTCCCCCTTTGTTATTGATGGAAACACAAGATGTAAAAAAACATCAAAGATAACATACAATTATGAAAATACTTATTTCCTTTTCTCTTTTCTCCCCATTACACAACTAACTAATTACACTCTCTCCCCCTAAGTTGATACTTGTCTCATTCTCCCTTTGTATAAATAGACTTTTTCAAATGACTTCTCTCTCTCACTTCGACATCAATGGAAAAACGATAAAGTATTTCACATTGTTTTCCCCCTTTGACATAGAACCAAGATACTTACAAATGCTTTGAATACCCCCCCTTAGAAGTACACACCAATCAACTCAACAACATTTGCACAATGACCACTCCATACTACAACAATGACACTACCTACTCCCCCTGAGAGGTACCACTAACATTAGTCTAGACAAGGAATGAATCCATAGATCCATTGGACTGATGCATCTCCATATATATATGGTTCAAATAAGGAGGGGAAGTAACCACCAACTTCTCCTGAAGATACTCAAAGGTATCCTTAGGAAGAGACTTAGTAAATATGTCAACAATCTCATCCTTTGTAGGTATATATTCAAGCTTCACTTCATTTTCCATAACCTTCTCTCTCAAAAAGTGATACCTAATTAATATATGGTTTTTTCTTGAATGAATCACTAGATTCTTTGAAATATTGGTCATATTTGTATTATCATAGAAGATCATAGAAATAGGCTCATCATACACCACTTTGGGGTAAAAGCAAGAAGTTGGGTCTACAAAGAGGGAAGTTTCAAATTTTAAAATAAAAGCCACAGAAATGTGTAAGCATGTTTTAAAAATGTATACAAGTGGTGGATCGGTATCCAGTTTCCAAACTAACGATATAGGTTTTAGGATTCGGTATGCAAAACCTAAACACGCATACATTTTGTGAAAGCTTATTTATTTTTTAAATAAGCTTAATGTGGTTTTCATTTTCATAGGGTCACTTTGAGTCAATGAAGATCGATACACTTTCTTCTGGGAAGGGCCTGAATTGAAGAAAAAATTCTATTACTTCACCTCCTCCCTCATTGGCCACACAAAACTAATTTTAAATCTAATTTGATTGGTGGCTCTGAATTCCTCCTGCCATTTTTCTTTATATCTTGCATTTCTATTTTTTAATTGTTATTTAGTTTTTGTTTGTTTAGTTTGTTTTAGTTCAATATTTTATAGTTTTTAAATTGCATTTAAAAAACCAAAAACATCAATGAAACAAAAAAATGTTAAATTGTAAATCAAAAACCATAAAAACTAAACTTAAATTAGACACATTTAACTTAGAAATCAAAACCCTAAACCCTAGGTTTCAAAAATCATAGACCTAAAAACTAATTTACCCTTAATCCTTGGACCTAAACCTAAAACTCTGAACTAAAACCTAAAGCTAAAACCCTAATATTTTCACCTTTTAGATAGTGTAAATTGAAAGTACAATCAATACTTTCAATGTAACCATTTGTGTTGAGAAATGAGGAGACATTTCTTAACTAGTTCAACAAATCATATCATAAATTTATGAGGTTGATCTAAATAGGATTGATCATGTTTCTATCTTACACCTTTGCCATACTCAACTATATTGTAAACATTCTCATTTTTTAGTATGTTACAAGTTTCAATCTCATTAGGATTGATCATGTTGCTCTTGCTCATTGAGTAATTTCAATTTGGAAATTTCCCTCCTTCCCTGCTTTATTTTGTGTCCTCCTTGTCATTGGTTCTTAACTTTCACTTCACATAATTTTAGAAGTATCCCTCCTTGGATGTTTCCTACATTTTTTATATAACATAGATATGTTTTCATGTCATCGAATCTCTAAATAATTATATAGTGAAGATCTAATTTCTTCCATTTTTGAATGATAAATTATGCACACGAACTCACATGTATAAATATGATTTCATTACAACTAAAAAATTTAGTGAAGTCTTTGTACTTAAAGAATCCATTTTCAATATGTGAATAGAGCTCAAGCTCATCTTTTTTAATTTTTTATTGCAATTACCACTAGCATATATCCAATAGCATATATCTATGCATCCCTTTGAATTTCTTCATTTAATTTTATTCTTATATTTAGTATGCTTTGAAAACAATGTTCATGATATTATAAATTAATGTTAGTGTTAAACTTGTTTCCTCTTAACTTCTTTGTCCCACTATAGAGAACTTGTGTCTCTTATCATGAAATTTGAAAATTTAGATAAATCAATTTATGTCCTCGGATTTAATTAAATTATATGTCATACTTGATAAATACATGTATTCACAATTGATATACCTTAGCTCTATAGATATACTCTTGTTGGGAAACAACCACACCCATGAGTAAACTTCCCCTCGTCCCAAAAGATAAAGATCTACCCATAAAAGTAGAAGAATATTACTTACTAATGAATTAGTTAATTAATGATAGGCTTGATATTTATGAGCTCCATTGAGCACCCTTGTCTAATAAATAATCCTAATATTTAGAATCTAGTATAATTTTTACAAATTAAACTACATGGTTTTCATCATTTACCCATTTCGACACTCATTCTTGAGTTGAATAACCTAAATTAGTGGGGGTTCCTTCTCTTTTTCCACCTTTATATGTAATAGAAGGCATTCTAAAGAACCCCTAACCTCCTATTACCACCCAATTTTAGAAATCAAATTATATATCTATGTGTCTTATTTTTCATTCTTTAGTCCTTTACCTATAGAAATTTGGTTCCTCACCTCATGTTCACAGTATCTATTTACTAATCTTCTTATTTAATTTTTCTAATAATGATTCAAAGAAGCCTCATTGTTGATATTGTGGCCTTTCATGAGCTCTCAATTCTTGATGTTTTATCCAACTCCTAGTTTATGTTGATGGTGATTTATTTAAATAAATCTTAAGTCTTTACCTTAATCCATGCGGTTTTATTTTATTTGTTCTTGAACTTGCTGTCAATATTTGCACATGACTTAATTATTTATTTTTTCTTTATTCAATGATTGTCCATGGGTATTTTTGTTTGATGCATCAGCCACATGTGTAGTTGCATATATGTATATTATGTTTCCTGGTTAAATAGTAAAAGGTAAGAGTAGATATCTTGTTGTTTTTCCCCTTAGTATCAAGATCATGTTTCAATTAATGTACATCATCAAATTTAGCTATAGTTTAATTATCAAGTGATATTTAGCTAAAAATAAGTTTATGGCCTTCTTTCAGGGGATTCACTTAATAAACCAATGACATAGTGCATGCATTCATAGGGTTCTAATAAAACCCCCTAATTTTATTTCCACCTATTAGAATTATAATTAGAACTTAGCTCCCTATTTTCACTGTGAGGTATCCTATGTACCTATTTTTCTAGTTAAGTTCTTATATGATCCCTTTAATATTTCCACACTATCAGCCAAGGGAAATTCCCACATATAGATCTAACTCAAAACTATTTATAATTTCCATCCCATTTATTAAATGTTTAACATAAAATACCTAGATGAATTATGACAAATATGTCATCCTCTAGAAAGTTTTGATGTAGAAGCACTTATTCAACTCAACATATGAGTTCCCTTTCCATGCACATAAAATGTAATAGTGCATCATTATATATTTTAGGTACATCTTAATTATAGTATACATATTGATCTAAATTATAGTGGAAATTTTTAGATATACTTGATGATTCTTCTTGGAAGGGACCTTGCAAAAGTACTAAATGGTGTTCAATAATTAGTTTTAGGTAATGTAGGTAGCATTTTATTAAAATTGTATGACCTTGGTGTGACAATTATCTCCATTTTTAGTTGCATTCTAAGAGTTGGTAGTAACAACAAATCCTTCAATATTAACAATCACACACTGGACTCAATTTAATGTGTACATGCTATGGATTTTTTAATATTATAAATTGAATGTGTCTTGAAATAAAATGTATTTTGAATTTGTGCACGTTCAATGTGATTTTTAAATAAATTTAAAATTGTGTGTACATATTATTTAATTAGTTTGTTGATATATATTTTATAATTGTTTAACATGCAATTGCCATTTCATACCTATGGATCCAAAAATTAACTTAGAGGATTTTATACCTGATGCACAAGTTCCTATAGACCCCATACATCCAGATCCACCATCACAACAAAAACCCACACCTCCACACTCTCCACCTCCTAACCCCCACCCCCTGTAGTAGATCAGGCTCAGTTAAGAGAGAGCATTATAGAAAACCTTAATGTGATTCAGGGAAATATAGATCTGATAAAAAATGAGCCTAGAATCCTCCCATCTCGCACAGTTTTCATCTACGATGCAAACTATTGTCGATTCTATTTGATCTATTGATGTGGACCTAGATATAGGTTTCATCAATGGAGAGAAGAGAGGAGACAATTCTATGCAGATGGATTGTCCTATAAAGAAATTAATGACCTTAAAATTATCAAACAAGCCACGTCCCAACATTTTTTAGCCCCCAAACAAACCAACCAATTCCACCCACCAAAAAATGAATTTCAATTTTATGGTGTAGGCACCTACAGATAGCTGCAAATTTTTGGGATAGATGGTGGTTGGTGTTTGATAGTCCACCACATGGAAATTGTGATGTGCCCCTATAATTTTTGAGAAAGTTATGGGCTGAGTTTGAGTTGGGTTTAAAACCCAACTATTTTGATATGAGGTCATTTCAGGGAGTTGGGTGTGGCATGCACCAACATATCTATTAGAAGCACGTACATCGATCCTCAGTGACGTGCTCCAATTTCTCTTATTGTTCCTTCTCCTCCTAGTGTTCTCGCTGCATTTCAGCAGCAGACGATGTTATCAACATTAGGAGCATTGAGTTCTCTTTCAGGACATCTCACTCATCAGACTACACACATAGTGGATGAAGTGGCCAATAGAGAGCATGGAGGCTCGGTCTATGGGAATACTCAGGCATCCACTTTACGTGACCCATATGCATCTGGGATGAAGTCATATATGAATTTACTATATTATGAGGATCATCCTACATAGGTATGTTTGTCTTTTGAACTTAAATTTAATTTGTTTGAAATGTAAAAAATTCATGTAAATAATAACATCAAATTATATATATATATATATATATAATAAAATATTAATTCAAGAAGTGTTCAATGTAGATGCATGATCACACAATGCTTGAATCTCAATATGATCATGTCTATATGTCGAGTGCTGTAGAGTTTGGCTCACCTTTTGGTCAAGTACTTGAACCAATATATATTAAATAATTTGTGTGGATATATCTAATTTAATTTGAATTTCTACACATTTGTGAAATATTGTATTATATCTAGATGTAGGGCTCAGGTCATGTGATACCGAGTACTAACCAACCACAATTTGTGGTGAGTGCTCTTGAGTCATCATCAACTCAGGTGCATGCTTTCAAAAGTTTGTTAAGTTTAAATTAAATACACATCATAGATCTAATTTAATTTGAATTTACACACATGTGTGAATGATCTATATTGTTGTACATCTATATTCAAGGATTTCATGTCATACCCATGGTAGGCGCACCTGAGACATCGCCAACATTTATGCATGGGAAATCTCAAGTGCATGATCATGAGGTCATATCATTTGAGGTTGTAAACTTTACTAAATCTCCTGTACAATTTTTACGAACCTTTTAAATATATATATATTCGAGGTTTTAACGTGTATTGTTTTCTTTATATGAATATGCAAGATATAGTAGATCAAGCATTTGGATCTTCTCAAGTGACAGTTATGCTACCCATTGAACAAAATGTCCTAGTAGATTCACATGATCATATGGTAATTTATGTATACAAAAATAATTTTTATTGTATTTACTAGATATCTAATTAAATTTATTTTTATCTTGAGTTTATATTTTCAAGTTTATATGTTTAATTATATAAAAATTTCTAAGTAACTTTAAATCTAATTTCAAGTTTCTTGTACTCTTTTACAACATGATGCTGGTACATCTAGTCCATGTTCAAGAACAAAGAGGAGACTTGATTTGATTGATCGCCCTGATAGTTAGAAGGTTTTAAATTTTATGGACTATAGATCTCTAGTTTTATTTAAATATATGTGTTAGACTCAAGGCATATACATTTTGAACATATTATTTCATGGACCATTTCACATTCATTACATCAATTAATATTATCATGTTTGTGTTTATTTATATCAGTTAACTTTAATATGATGATTATATATGCAGTCAATTATGATCATGTTACATGTTCTTTTTGATGATTATACACTCGTGTATGTATAGACATTTTATCTAATTTTCAAGTAATACATGCATTATATAAAATCTTATCTAGAATCATATATATAATTTATCACATGGTTATGTGACAAATTTAAACATTCATTAAATAGTTTAGATCATATTCATAATAAATTAAAGGAATGTAATTTTAACTATTTTCCAATTCTAGTAAATATTTGAATCACTAGAAACAAAAATCTATCTCCTTGTATGTATAAAATGTATAATCTATACAATTGAACAATTACATAAAATGTGGTAAATACAAGACATGAAATGTATAATCTATAAAATTGAAACAAGATATTTAAAAAGTGACTAATAAGTTCGTTGAAGTTCATACATCGAACAAACATATATAATGTATATTGATGTTTAATACAACTATATAACATGATGAAACATATATGTGCATGTAGATACAATTAAAGCTTATCAAATTTTAGGTCAAGACCACAAATTGATATTTACATAGTCTCTTGATAAAAAAAATTTACAGTGACAATCACATGATAGACCGACTTGATGAGAACCTGCAAAAAAAATTAATGTAAGTAAAGTAACTATATAGTTTTTATGAGTCATTTTAGTAAATAATTCATGTGAGAAAAGAACAATATATAATAAAAGTTAGAAAATTGGATCTTATAAATTCCTTACAAATTCAAGTGATGTTTTCCATAGGATGGATTAAGGGGACCTAAGAGGATATAGCTTAAGGGGGATCCTAAGAGAATTCCTTAAGGGGAGTTAAGGGGATGCAATAGGGTGGATTAATTGGAGTTTATAGAATGAATTAAAGGGATGTAAGAGGGTGGATTAAGGGGAGTTGATAGAATGACTTCAAGGGATGTAAGAGGGTGGATTAAGGGGATGCATGTTATGAACCCGAGGATATGGCTTAATGGGTCATAAGAGGATGTATTAAGGGGAATTATGAGAGTGACTTAAGGGATGCCAGATTGCGGATTAAGGGGATATAAGAGGATATGACTTAAGGGTCCTTTAAGAGGATGGCTTAAGGGGATGCAAGAGGGTGGATTAAGGGGAGTTGATAGAATGACTTAAAGGGATGTAAGAGGGTGGATTAAGGGGAGTTGATAGAATGACTTAAAGTGATGTAAGAGGGTAGATTAAGGGGATGCATGTCATGAACCCTAGGACATGGCTTAACGGGTCCTAAGAGGATGACTTAAGGGGAATTATGAGAGTGACTTAAGGGATGAAAGATTGTGGATTAAGGGTATGCAATGTGATATGACTTAAGGGTCCTTTAAGGGGATGCAAGAGGGTAGATTAAGAGGAGTTGATAGAATGACTTAAAGGGATGTAAGAAGGTGGATTAAGGGGAGTTGATAGAATGAATTAAAGGGATGTAAGAGGGTGGATTAAGGGGAGTTGAGAGAATGACTTAAAACCATAAACCTTAAACCATAGGACCTAAATCCTAGGATATGAACCCTAAACCCTTAAAACCCATATAGATTTGTTATTCTAAGCACCTCATGAACCCTAGAAACCCTAAACCCTAAACCATATGACCTAAAGCCTAGGAGATGAACCCTAAACCATTAACCCATATAGATTTTTTATTCTAAGCATCTTATGAACCATAGAAACCCTAAACCCTAAACCATATGACTTAAAGCCTAGGAGATGAACCCTAAACCATTAACACATATAGATTTGTTATTCTAAGCATCTCATGAACCCTAGAAACCCTAAACCCTAAACCATATGACCTAAAGCCTAGGAGATGAACCCTAAACCATAAACCCATATAGATTTGTTATTCTAAGCATCTCATGAACCCTAGAGAGACTTAAGGGGATGTAAGAGGATGGATTAAGGGTAGATATACGAGGATACAAATTAAGGGGTCCTAAGAGGATGGATTAAGGGGTGTTGAGAGAGTGACTTAAGGACATGAAAATGGATGGATTAAGGGGTCCTAAGAGGATGACTTAAGGGGTATTGAGAGAGTGACTTAAAGGGATGCAAGTGAATGGATTAATGGTAGATATATGAGGATATGGATTAAGGGGTCCTAAGAGGATGGATTAAGGGTTGTTGAGAGAGTGACTTAAGGGGATGCAAGTAGATGGATTAAGGGGTCCTAAGAGGATGGCTTAAGGGGTGTTGAGAGAGTGACTTAAGGGGATGCAAGTGGATGGATTAAGGGTAGATATATGAGGATGTGGATTAATGGGTCCTAAGAGGATGGTGTAAGGGGTGTTGAGAGAGTGACTTAAGGGGATGCAAGTGGATGGATTAAGGGGTCCTAAGAGGATGGATTAAGGGGTGTTGAGAGAGTGACTTAAGGGTATGCAAGTGGATGCATTAAGGGTAGATATATGAGGATATGGATTAAAGGGTCCTAAGAGGATGGCTTAAGGGATGTTGAGAGAGTGACTTAAGGGGATGCAAGAGGATGGATTAAGGGTAGATATACAAGGATATGGATTAAGGGGTCCTAATAGGATGGATTAAGGGGAATTAGTAGAGAGACTTAAGGAGATGCAAGAGGATGGATTAATGGTACATAAGAGGAAGGATTAAGGGGTCCTAAGAGAATGGCTTAAGGGGATACAAAATCAATTATAATTTTTTTATAAAATGACAATGAATTAAATTTAGTTTTATATTTATTAATATAGAGTCAGAAACATGGAATAGTTCTTAGTGGTACTTAGGGTCAGAAGTTAGGGGCCTTGGATCTGTAATTTGAATAAGTTATCTATATTAAGAACATAAGAATAGACTTAGTAATTGAATGTAGTTTCTAAAATACCACATTTTATTTTAAAAATAATTGATTGGTGAAAATTATTATATTCACTGTGAAAAAATAAGAAATAATATTTAATATCATCTCCAATCAACAGATAATATTTTTTTATAAGATTTTAGATAGTGAGGACTCACATGTGATGCATATTTTGTATTTTTCAGTACATTAATATGAATTTTTGATATAACTTTTAAAAATATAAAGTTAGCAGTTCCGACTTAACTTTGTCAGTAAATTCATGAAATTCAATTTTGCATTTTATTTTTAGTTCTAAGATAGCATAAAATGTGATGATGTTCGTAATTATTTGAAAGCCATAGATTTTTTAATCAAATTCTGATATCAAAAGATCTCTTTAGTCGTAATTAAATAGAATACATTGGGCCTAAACATATTCTTAGGTATTGGAAGTTAAGAATATTCTTAAAAACTCCTTATTTCTATCACTTGTAGTCGTCGTTACCCTACACAATTATATCATATCGAATATCTTTGGCCCATGATGATCCTGCATACCCCATGAACTATATATACACTGCCTCTCTAGATTTGAATTCCATTGTAAGCATACATCTCTTGTACATCTAGTTTTGGGAGACCCTAAAAAAATGATATAAAAGGGTATGTGCAAGATCATGATGGGCCAAAAGTGGCAATATGATGGTATTTGTAGGGTGTATAACGCAATTTTTCACCCAAAATTGATGAAATGAAAAAGGTTTTAAAGGATATTCTCAACTTTCCAACAATATAAATTATGGTTTCTTCCTTTGAATTTAATAAATAATTATTATTCATTTTCACTTGGAATATGACTAAAGTGTCGATTGATAAAGTTAATTGAAAACATCTATAGCTTTCAAATGGCATCACATTTTTTGAATCCAAAACATGTGTCACATTCTATGCTTTGCATACTATAGGATTTAAAAAAAATTGAATTTCATGAAGTTTTGACCAAGTTAAGCTGGCTAGATAGACAAGTTTTTATATTTTTTTAAAAATTGTACGTACCATAATTAATTATTTACTTGGAATTTTTCGGCAACATGTACCAGATCCAGACATGAGTCCTCACTTATGTCTAAAAATAATATAAAAATATTATCATTTTGTGGTTGGGGTGGTCGACATACACCTACTTATTTTTTCCCCGAATTAAGTACTCATCGCATTTGTTCTGTAAATTTTCACCAAATAGATTTTTATTTAAAAAAATAAAACTAGTAGTTTAGAAACTACATTCAATTTTCTATAGATTCTATTCTTACATAATTTTGAAATAATATAGATAACTTATTCAATTTTTTACGTCAAGTTGCCTAACTCTGATTTTTCTAAATTTTTTGCCACTTAAGGACCTGCTTTTTCCATGATGATCCTACACATACCCAAAATTTTAATTAGGAAATTACTAAATACACATATATTTATGGACATGTATATGTGATAAATTTTTAACTACATAGCAACTATCAGTTAAATATATATACAACTATATACTTACCAATATTTATTTACTCCATTGCACCATATGCATCCTCTCTTTTTTGTAATGCATCTATCATTTTCTCATCTCTCAACACATATAGAAAACCAATTCTCTGTCTCCTCTTCATTCCCCTAAGGTGGAACAAGAACATACACATGTCCTGAAAAAATAAAATAAAAATTCAATAAAGAGTGACTTGTATTTAATTCACATATAAACATGCATACATATAAAATTCAACTCAATAAATAATGTACCTTCTTGTACAAGATCCGAAACATGATCATAATCATTTGATGCAAACACTTGATTATCTTCAATTGTTGTTCCACATTGAACATGTGTCGATGTAGGTGTTAAGGCTCATTGTTGCTATTGTTCGACCCATTCCATATTTTTACACACCTCCCAATCACCTACAATACAAAATTGACAAAATCATGCCAGCTTCCTTGTCCATATTGTCCATGTGCTTGCATTCAAACTCTTAAATGAATGCCATTTTGCAGATCCATTAATTGTTTCACAATCTTATCGAGAAAAAATATCATTTTCTTCAACTAACCAAAAGAAGTGTTGAATTATTGAGCTCTCACTTGTTCTTGTAGATAATTTGGTATTGCACCAATCTACAATTAAACGTGCATCTCTAAATTTAATAGCATCCTCAAATTTTAGTTTCTCTCTAGCAAGAGATCTTTTAACACATGCACCTGCTCCATCGTGTTCTCCCTTACCATGACCAGCTTAAAAAAATCCACATGTGCTGGATATTATTTTCATTATAAACTCTACATAACCAATAAAACATTCTAGCATTTTTGAATTGACCCATGCAATTATCCAACCATATGAGATGTTCTCTCATTTGAATTCCTCTCTCTTTTAAATTTTTATAAAATATATCAAAATAATATTGAACAAACTCAGATGAATGTAATCGATTATCACTTACATAAAATTGGTACTCTCAGCAAGAGTATAATTTCTTTATTTGCTTGAATTTTTTTGGGTGTCATTAACTTTATTTGCTTGAATTTTTTTGGGTGTCATTAACTTTCTATATTTTTTTTTTGTCTTTCTTTGATCCCATGGTTACCAAACCCTCTTTGATAACAAAACAAATGATTCAAGTAACCTATTTTCAAATTTCCATCTCCTTCAAATATTCAAATAAAACTATGTAGTATTGAGATCCTTTCTTCTATAAACTTTGAAGTACAAAAACATGATGAATACATCCAAAAGTTCTCTTTTTCCAAATCTTCTTGTAAAATGTTCTTGTACTTGATTCCACTTCAAAAAATTCAACCTGCACTTGTCTCTTCCAACAATTTGAATAGAATATGCCCTGCACAAGACAAATTTGCAATAAAAAATGCAAAAACTGGCACTTTCGGACCGTATTGTAAAAAAGGAATGTTGCAAAAAAAAAGTGTTTTATTAGTATTTTCACAATTGGGAAAAAATGACTATATAAAAAATGTGTATGCATTATAAAACATGTACATAGTCTATTTTAGGAATGTATACATGTTATATAATGCGTACATGTTACTTTTACCCAACGGGTAAATAGATAACATGTATGTGTTATGTAACGCAAACCCGTTATTAAAAATTTGAATTTCCAACCCACATGTAGCCTTGGTTTTAGGCTCGGGAAAGGCTTGGAAATCTGAGCCTTAGCCTTTGACCTACAACCAAAAATCTAAGGTAGATTGAACAAGAATGTCCAACTTTGGCAATATGGATGATGGACTTTTTTTCTGAATCAATCTATAAAACTAGCATTCGCACCTTAGTGTGCAATGGGTACGCCAAAGAAGTGTGGAAAGTCAATTAGGATAAATTCTAGTCTATTTTTGTGCTATATATTTTAAAATATAACATATAATAATACTAAGTATAATTAAATTATTTATAGTTTATTTTTTATTATTAAAATATAATCCACATTTCATATAATAAACTTGTAAATCAAATTTTATATTAAATATATATATATATAAATCAAATTTTACCTTAAACAAATTATAAATCAAATATTATATTAACTAAAATATAAAATAACTCTTTAAAATAAATGAAAAAACAATTATTTAAAAATAAAAAATAAAACAGATACCATAATGTTAAAACCTAAATGCATTCATTATTAGGATTTGCTAGTAATTTTATATGCTCTAAAACCCTCGTCAAAGCCTTATTTTTAGGCTGCAGCTCACCAAATTGGAGAAGTGAAAGCTCAATACCATTCTAACAAGGTACCTCATCTTGGGCTATTCTATTTTGCTTTGATAGCTGTTACGCATAGAGTTCGGTTATCTTCGTCGATCTTAACTGTAAATGACGTGCTTGACACTTACAAAAAGGTCGTGAGAAAAATAGCCATAGTACCATGCATCTAGCATTGTCCATGTCACCACCACATAAACTTCTCTGCCCATTTTCTTTATTTATTCCTTCCAATTGTCTGCTTTGATTTGGAGTTTCTATAATTGCATAAAAACTAGGGCCACCATATTACATTGTAAATGGCTCCCGATTAGGTAAAGGTAGAAAAGCCCTCTACATAATAAATAATGGTGCCTTACCAACTTAGAAAACACTACAAATAGTAGTAATCAGCTCCTTTGTATGGTGAGGTATGATGAGGAGGTCGGCCCTTTATACAACAACAGAATGAAGGGAACTAGTAGATGACCTTCCTTTATACACTTTCAGCGCAACTTTGGTGGCCCAATGGTTTGGAAAGCTAAGTGTTGCATAAGTGATCTGGTAAAGGCATACCATCAAATCTTTAAAGAATATCGATCTCCGTATAGATGTTCAATATTAAACCCTAACATTACTGTGCGTCAGATCCTAGAAAATACACTGGGTGAGGGAAAAAAGGATGAGAAAGTAGCTATGAACAACTAAGGATCTTGTATGCACAATCAACGCTCGTGAAAGAATTTCAATAGTCGGAAGACAATAACAACCCTTTGATTGCACTTTTTAGGTTTGTCTTGTTGAAATAGGATACATCTTCGGCATAAATTGAAACCCATTAAAGAACACTCGTCTAGTTTCCAAATATATAATTTTTATTAAGATTGGATTATGTTTGTTATTTTTTAATTAATTTAGATAAGCAAATTAGTCCTTAAACTTGAAATATCAGACTTTTTTTATTTTTTAATAACTTTTTTTTGGTTAAGTTTCTTGTAAAAAAATTTATATGGCATTAATCTTCAGACAATTCTCTACACAATGAAAACAAAATATTCAAAAAATGTTTAGTTTAGGTCCAATTATGTTGTTTGTACACGTTTTTTTAAAACAACAATTAAGGCCAATAAAAATTCAATTAAAAAAAAATTAAAAAAAAAATTACAAAATAATTTCCTCATTAATCTTCATATTGTTAGCTTTCTTTCATTGAAAGGAACTAGTAAAATAATTTTATTTGGGTTAAAAAGTGACGTCCATACACGTGCATGGTATGGTAAAAAAATGACTTTTAAAAAGTGGTTTTTATAGATCCCTATCAAAATTTAATTTATATAATCTGGGTATTTGAATAATTTACATATTTGGAAACTAGATTGAAAATTATAAATTTCATATTACTCACTTTTTTAAAGATTCATTTTTTAAGTGCCTCAAATTTTCAGTCCAAGTGTGACAAATTCTAAAAAATAGCAAAAACACTTCCACTTTTTGAGCTTTTTGTGGACCCAACTTCTTGCATCATCCCTCTGATATCCTTCAATGTTTGTCTCATCCACAATACTTGTGTTCAACAAGATGCTATTATAATATACTCAACCTTTGCAGTAGATAAATAAACATAATCTTTTTTCTTACTTAGCCATGATACCAATCTACATCCAAGAAAGAATGCACCACCACTTACATACTTTTCATGCCATCCACACAACCAACCCAATCTGCATCTGTGTAAGCACTCAATGTGAAATCAGTATCCTTAGGATACCACAAGCAAAAATTTGGAGTTCCTTTCAAATATCTGAATATCCTCTTCACTGTTGCAATATGTGTCTCTTTAGGTTCTTAAAATCTAGCCACAAGACAAACTACATGCATGATATTCAGTCTAGTAGCAGTTAGGTATGGCAGTCCACCAATCATATATCTATACTTGCACTCTGATCAAACTTAGGGTATTCATCATCCTTACTCAGTTTGCAACTAGTAAGCATAAGAGTACATACTGGTTTGGAGTCTTCCATTCCAAAATTATTCAACATCTCTTTAACATACTTTGATTGTGAAATGAATATGCCTTTATTTTTTTTATTGATTTGTAGCCCAAGGAAGAAATTCATTTCCCCAAACATAGACATGTCAAACTCTTTCTACATCTCTTTTGAAAACTTCCCGCACATAGCTCCATTTCCTCCAAAGATTATGCCATGAACATATACTACCACTATCAAGATTAGGTCTTCCTCAACTTCAAAGTAGAGATTACTATCTGTGGTACCCTTATTGAATCCTCGTTGTATTGAATATCTATCCAACTTTTCATACCAAGCTCTGGGAGCTTGCTTCAATCCATACAATTCCTTCTTCAATCTGTAAACCATATTAGGTTTATTTGAAAACTAAAATCCTTTTGATTGTTCCATGTAAACTTCATCTTCCCATTCTCCATTCAAGAAATTAGGATTCACGTCCATCTAATAAACTTTAAATTCGTTATGTGTTGCAAATACCAAAAACATCCTAATTGTTTCCATTCTAGCCACCAAAGAAAATGTCTCCTCAAATTCTATTCCTTCAACTTGTGCATAGCCCTTACACACAAGCCTCACCTTGTTTCTTACCACTTCTCCATTGTCATTCAACTTGTTTTTGAATACCCCACTTAGTTCCAATAATGTTTTTTTTAGGTCTAGGAACCAGTTCCCAAGTTTGATTCTTCTCAATCTACATAAGTTCTTCCATTTCCTTCATCCAATGTTCATATTTGCATGCTTCAATCACTATCTTAGGTTCAAATTTAGAAAGTATGTATGAATAATTTACCTTTGACTCAAAAACTCTTCTTCTTTTCAACACGCCTTTTCTTTTGTCTCCAATGATCTGTTCTTCAGAATGATTTCTCTATACATACTTAGGGGTCTTAGGGGTCTTTTCTGGAGCTTCTTCCTCTTCATTTCTCACTTTTTTTTCCTTATCTTTTTCTTCTTCTCCACAAGTAGGATCACCTGACTCATATCCATATATTACCACTGAATTCGTCTAATCTTCATCAACCTTGACACTTGCACTTTCAACAATCCTTCTTATCCTTTGGTTGTAACATCTGTAAATTTTTATTTTGGTAGAATATCCAAGGAGGATACCTTCATCACACCTTGTATCAAAATTTCCTAAGTTTTCATCATCTCTTCTAATATAGCATTTTATTTCAAACACTCTAAAGTACTTGACTATAGGGATCCTTCCATACCACAACTCATAGGGAGTCTTTGTGCCATTAGCTCTTGCTTGAACTCTGTTAAGTATGTAAACAAAAATATGAATTGCTTCTCTCTAGTAGACTTCCCATAGGTTAGCTTCTTTCATCATAGTCCTTTGCAACTTCTTGAATAGTCCTATTTTTCCTTTCAATGACTCCATTTTGTTGAGGATTCCTAGGGGCAGACAAGTACCTTTTTATGCCATGATTCTCACAAAATATGTTAAATTAATTGGAGATGAACTTTCCACCTCTATCAGGTCTCAAACACTTGATCTTCAAATCCATCTCATTTTCAACCATAACTTTGAATTCTTTGAATTTATCTAGAGCTTCATATTTTTCTCCAAGAAAAGTAACCCATGTCATTCTAGAATAATCATCAATCAAAAGCATGAAATATCTTTCACCTTGAAGACTTCTCACTCTTGTAGGACCACAAAGGTCTACGTGTACCAATTCAAAAATTTCGGTAGAAGATTGTTCCTTTCCATTGAAACTACTTCTAGTTTTTTTTCCAAATTGACAATCTCTATAAACAACATTGATAGGCTTTGTAATCCTCGACAAATATCTCATTGCTTGAATTGAACTAATTCTAACTAGGTTATCAAAATTAATGTGACACATTCTCTTGTGCCATAGCCCACTATCATTAATCTAATTCATAAAGCAGTGACCATCAACACCTTTGAGATGATAAACATTTTCATTTTTCCTCTTTCTAGCAGCAATCACAATTTCAAACCCTTTTCTGATCTCACATCCATCATCTTGAAACATAAGATTGTATCCTTTGCTACACATTTTTCCAACACTCAAGAGGTTATGACTTAAAGCTTTAACATAGTAAACATCTTTAGTATTATGCTTTCCATCTAAACTGATTGATCCTATTCCACAAATCTTAGCACCTGAATCATCTCCAAATTTAACAAGTCCTCTGTCATATTTTTCAAGCTTAACAAACTTACTCTTATCTTTGTTCATGTGATTTGAGCAACCACTGTCAATAACTCAATAGGTTTTTTCCTGTCTGACATGAAAAGAAGATACCAAAGTACCTCCATCTTTATCCTTTCTCTTCAAAACACTTTCCTTCACATGAATTCAAAGTTAACAGAACCAGATTCATCTTTTAAAGCCAAAAATATTCATTATCATCAACATCTCCATAATTAGATGCATCATCATAAATACCAACATCTTCTCTAACACAGTAGCTCCTCTTGATCATTTTTCCTTTTTCTTCCTTGATCTTATTCTTCACAGTTCTGTTTGGAAATCTCAAAGCATAGTGACCTATATTTCCACAACTAAAAAATTTGAAAGGTAATTTAACTTTGTACTTACCAATGCCCTTTTTCATTCTTCTTACAAAGTGAGCTTCCACATCATCAAGATCATCTCCATATGAATCTTCATTTTTTTTTTCCATTCTTGAAAAAAGTATCCACTTTTGCATCATTATTTGGACCAATTTTTCTCATCTCAAATGAAGCTAGTGTGCCAAACAACTGATCTCTACTGTGTGTATTAATATTTTCAACTTCCTCAACAACATAAACCTTTTCACTATAAGAATCAGGAAGAGTTATGAGAATTTTCTTTACCACTTTAGGTTATTTGACATGTGTACCAAGACCTCTCATAGCACTTACCAATTCATCAACCCTTTGCATGTAACTTATAATTATTTCATCTTCAGATATCCACAAAGTCTCAAATTGTGTCTTCAAATTCTGCAACTTAGCTTGTTTGGCATTGTCATCTCCTTCATAAATGCATTTTAGCTCATCTCAAACCTCTTTAGTAGTTTTTAGATCCATAACTTTCACTAATTCAATATGTGCAAGAATTTCCAAAAGAATAAACCTTACCTTACCATTTGTTTCATAGGCCTTGATCTCATCACTTGTGCTTGATCCATTTGTAGGTATGTTTTATACAGTCTTTATTGCCTTAATGACATCAAATCCAAGGTAAATCAGATAGCCTTCCACCTTCACTTTCTAGAATGCATAGTATGTGCCATCAAACATAGGGATCTCTTTCTTGCTCACCATCCTAGATCTACCTCAAGCAGTTAATTAAGCTTTTCTTCAAGGAAATTTTCTTTGATACCAATTGTTGAAATGAACAAGATAAATGAGAGGGGGGGTGAATCAATTTTTATCAGATTAATAAATTAAAACCCTCAACAATAATCAAATCCACATGCATTCATTAAACCCTTAATCCATTATAATTTTTGAATGTTATGAAAATTAGATAATAGAAACTGAAACAACCAAAACCATGCACAAAAGAACACTAGATTTACGTGGAAAACCCTACAAGGGAAAAACCACAATGAGGATTATCTCACAATATATAAGTAATTGCAAAACTGGTACAAAGAGACTCATTTCCAGAATAGGATGCACTGTCTAGAAAGGCTCTCATCCAGAATATAAAGAAGAAAATAAGATAAGATGTTACACAGAGAAGAAAATCTCAATGCAACAAAAATTCCACCACAATAGCTCCAACAACACTCACATCCTTCAAGAGATCAAGATACCTCAACTCACTGCATTCAATAATCTTATGTTATAGTTCACATTGCAATTCACACTTCTATGCTTAATTTCATAGCACAACACTCAACTCTATTCCACTCCTCATCTCGCATTAATTCACCTTGGATTTATACCATCTGCAACTTGAAAAACATCTTCAAGGTAGTTATACTCACCTCACACTTTACAAATTCAAAATAGGCTGATACTAGACATTCCCATGGTGGATAGGAACAAAAAGAGAACCAAAAAAAAACTTAACTGGGACCCAAATCAATAGTCACACACCATGCCATGCCTTCATCAATACTAAACAATCTTTGAATGTAGTGTAAACACCAAGTTGACTGTTACCTGTTTATACAACATTAACTTTGAATTACATGCTTCCAAAAATATAGGGATGACTTTAAAACCACATACCATGCTTCATCACAATCTAGAACATTCCTCTATCAACCTAAAATTCATCAAACTCCTTCGTAACAATTCACACCTTTAGAATGTACATAGCTTGTACATTCAGACTACACTGCCAAACACTGTAACTCTATAATCCATCTTCTGGAGAAAAAAACCATGAATCCTTTTGACATAGGAAAGAGATCAACACTATCAACATACCTTGAGAATTGTAAGACTGTAAAAAAAACTACAGAGAAATGTGGAGTAAAAACATTTCTCCCAGACACCTTTTTACAAGCAACACTAGAAAACCAATTCACACACTAGTGAACATAACTTCCTCTAACTATCGATCCAAAAGTTGAAATTCCAGCTATAGAAACTCTAAAAACCTCTATCGAACATATCCAAACCACACAAGCAGATCTTCAACCTAGAAAAAATGCAAAGAAAAACTAGAACACCTTTGCAAACCATAATACCTTTGCAACACCCTGTTTCCTTGTTTTATCAATTTTCTCAATATCCTCAACATATAAACCATCAATAAAATCTTATCAAAGAAATACGAAAGGTTAACATCGACAACTTAACTAATGAAAACATATAATGCAAATAATCAAAGCAACAATCTCTTCTCAACCACTGCTCAACTCTCACCAATGACAACACAAGCTTGTTGACATCAATGACAACACCTTCATACTTGCAACACCTTTATCATTAAAACCATCCAATTGAATGTGATTAGAATCAATGACATCTCGATCTTGATGTTTAAGATGTATTCATAATTTTGTATCATTTCCATTTGTGCGACAATATTGACAAAAGGAACTTGGGTTAAAGCTTGGAGGTAGAGGCTTGGCTATATCCATAGGTATTATTGGAGGCAAGTAGATTAGGTTCTTACCCAAAAGTTGCAACATAATTGAATGAAGGGAATTAGGTAGATGGGTAAATTTTCTATCTTTTTCCCTAAATTGGTATGGGGTTGAACTTATGGCCACAACTTGAGGTTCAACATGAGTTTTTTGGGATGGATTTATCTTTAGAAAGTTTTTATTTGGCTTCTTGAATGTCAGGAAATTTTTTTGATGTACACATTTGGATTTATCAGTATGAGTTGATGAAGATGCTTCTTCATACTGACTAACCAAATTCTTATAGTCTTGAAGCACTGTACACAAGCTTATAAAGGATGGAAATTTTTATTAATAGGACTTTTTCTCTTATGTGCTTTTGCAAATTGTTAATGAAAATTCTTTGAAATTTTTGCATCAGGAAGAGTTAGATTGACTTTTGATAGTATCAACTGATAGCAATTTATGAAATTTATAAAAAATTTACCTTATTTTTGTTTGCATCAATTTAAATCAATTATGTTAATCTTAGGACCAATGTTGACTAGAAAGTGATTGAGGAAAGCATCAAAAAGCTCATTAACTAAGTGGATTGAGTTATTTGGTAATGAACAAAACCATTACAAGGTGATGTATTTCAATGACCTAGGGAAAATTTGAGCTAGGATCTTATCCTCAAAAATAAAGTCACTAAAAATGGTAGTATATCTAGATATGTGGTTACAAGGGTCCCCTTTACTATTGTACTTGTCAAATCGAGGGATGTCTATATGTTTGTGGTATTTTTTCTTTCAATATCTCAAGTGACAATGGGATCATTTGGATATATTGTTATGGTTGTACTCTTTGGTTTTGGTTCATTCTTGAGATTTTTTGTTGAAGTGATGTCACATTTTGCAAGAGTTGGTTTATGACAAAATAATTACTTGACATTTTTTGGGAATGAGGTGAATAAGGTGGAATGGTATATGTGTTTTATGGGCTACTATGTTGTGAATATATGAGTGGGAATGAAACTTGAGGTGTTACATGTGAGGATCCAAAAACATAAGGATTTCTAGTGGAGAGAATTATTTTTCAACTTTTTGTTCCAATGCTTTTTGTATGGTTGAAGC
Organism: Sequoia sempervirens; assembly: GCA_007258455.2. Classification (NCBI taxonomy): domain Eukaryota; kingdom Viridiplantae; phylum Streptophyta; class Pinopsida; order Cupressales; family Cupressaceae; genus Sequoia; species Sequoia sempervirens. The sequence goes on along the minus strand of VDFB02306328.1, from coordinate 607 downwards.
AACAGTTGGATTTGTGTATGTAGGAATAGAGGCTATGGTGATAGAGAGGGAGACTTGACTTGCTCCTTGACTTTGAGTATATCCCAAAGCTTGAGCACAACTAGGCATTACATAGGTATATTATCACCAACTATGTGGGCTAGGCTGTACACAACCTCTAATCCATGATCATCATGAACTAGTTTCCCCATGTTGTCAATTATAGGAATTTTTGTACCAACAAAGCATTCAATACTCGAACATAGTTTTGAAGTTTTTCTAAATCCTTGTCCAATTTTCTTAGTTTATCTTCAGGAACATGGGCAACCATCTAGTCTCAATGTGTGTGAAGATGGGTGTTTGTAATGTTGTCATCAATATGGTAGCATCAGGAATAAAGTACAAGATGGGATGAGTATTTACAACACTAGTCATGAAAGAGTTAGAATACTTGTGATCCACAACAAATGTAAAACTAGCATGAGATGACATAAGTCTAGAACTATGTATCACTGAAGTATTAGCAATAGGATAGTAGGTTGTGAAACTCATACAAGTTTAAAACGCTGCACTATACCCACTATGAACACTAAAATGATAAAAAAACATAACAAAATGACCATAAATA
>VDFB02306326.1:0-11763 GCA_007258455.2 Sequoia sempervirens | reverse complement strand
AAGCCTCCAAATTGAAGGAGCCAAGGTTTGTATCACTCAACTTGCCCAACTTCGAAGAGAACTTGGACTCCGGTAGGAAAGACTTGATCAGCTTCTTGATTACAGCTTGTCTTGATGCATTTGCCTTGCTGGATTCAGCATTAGTCTCCTTGCCAGCCGCTCTTTTATCTGCTTCAGCCATCTTGCAGAAATGAAAAATAGTCATTAAAAAAAACTTAGAAAAATAATATCATTTTGAGATTGCCAGCTGAATTCCGAGAATGAAAAGCCTTAGCACTGAATTTCAAACTCCAAACCTCAGCACCCTTTCAGCAACTTCGAATTTTCAACACTTAGAAAATTTCTCTTGCAGTAATACAACCTCTAGCAGTTAGAAGAATTTCGTCCAAACCAACTTACTTCAACAACTTCGAATTTCTCTCCCCCTTCAGAGCTCAAATTCGCACTTAGCCACTAATGAAGAAAATGAACAAGATTCACAATTCATATAGCCAAGTCGAATTCTAAAAGAGGTTAATTTTGGCTAAGTCATTAAATCTCCCCTTCTCCACTGCAGGAATTCGAATTTTCCCTCCTCTGGCAGCTACAACACTTGGCATTTGAAACATGGAATATTTGACCTTCTAGAATCTTGAGAATTTCTCCCCTTGCTGGCATAGGCGTACTTTACTTCATCTCCATTTTGAAATCATTAACTCAAAAGCCCTCTTAAGAAAAATTCATCTCAATTGGCTAAGGCGTCCATTTTATTCTTTTTACCTATCTTGGAAATTTATTTCATCTTTACTCTGGCTTGGAAAAATTATCCCTCCCTTAGAAATTTTATTGAAGATCGCCTAGGCATCCACTTTCAATTCATAAACCAAGGCATTTTCATTTTCAGAACATTTATTTCTTTTGCCTTAGAAAATTTTTAATTTTATTTAGGAAATTTGACTAATCAGGCGCCCATTAAAATCTCTGCTTTAAAATCGAACAAGGTGTGGAAATGTTGATGTGATTTTCGTGACCGCACCAATGCAGAATAAAGTCGCCAACGGCTACCCTATTCTCTCTTGATCAAAGCATTCCGCATGCTAAGATTGCAAGAAAGTTCATGCGTTCAACTCCAAGGTTCTTTGAATGCGAATAGGCTCAGTTGGCTCAATGTGATTTGCTGGTATTTCAAGGGGACTTATGGAATTGTTCGGCAGCGGAGAAAGGAATTCAAATGCTCGAAAGATTTGTCTATAAAGTACGGGTTTCCTATCCTAACTAGAAAGTACTGAATTGAAAGTGGTGCAGGGTTTAGAGAGTCTAAATCTATTCTAAGTGGCCAGATGCTTTAAGCAAACTTTCAACCAATTCCAGCTTTTGCCTGTACCGGACAACTTCCACGGGGTGGTGCAATCTTCGGAGGAGTAATTTCGGAATATGATCAACAGCATGAAATACCATCACAACAAAGCATATAAACATACAAATCATGATCGAAATTGATCCATGATATTCGGTTAGGCCACAGAGCATTTGCCGTAAACCAAAGCACTGGTAAGTATGGATAGGCGAAGTTGTAAAATTGAACCACGTTCCTGAGGTGGCATCTATTGCTTACATGAAGTAGAACCTATTATACTTTTAGCCACTACCTAGAATCGGAAAAAGAAACTTGCAAAGCTACTCACAACAAGGTAAAATTCATCATCGGCCGAAATTCTTTTTAGTAGGAGAGTGTTCTAACAATTTCTTACAAGTTTTAAGGAAAAACTTTCCTTCCTCTTCAACTACTCTATCAATCTATACTAAGCTACTTCTAATTTGTCTCTCTATCCTAACTTCTACTCTAATTCTACTGTCTCATGAATGTACAAATGAGGGGGACTCCCCTTTTATATAGCTGGCCAAGTCCAACGGACGGCTCAAATTACAATCGGCTGGATGGCCCAGATCGTGCCACCTCAACCCTAAACAAGATTCGCCCTAAAAACCGCCACCAAGAGGAGTGGGGTAATAAATGAGTCATTAATGGCCACCATCCTTCTAGAAGATTCCAGTCTTGAAACGTGTTCACACTGTTCTTGATTTTCTTCTTGGCGTTGTTCTTCAATTTTGCTCGAGCTTCCATTCTTTTCTCCATCCTGAGCTTTGAAAATATTTCTTCCTTGCCACTAAGTCACAACACTTAGCCACTTTTTCCAACTTTTCTTCCCTCGAGGTTGAAATGTAGTCTTGGAGTATTTGCTTCATCACTTAAGTCATCACCGCCCGGCCTCGACGTTCCTCCTACAAAACAAGCAAGGAGAAGAGCATTAGAACACTTCATAGTATAAATTCACCTTACTTACCTGATTTTCACGCTTTGATCTTCAAGGGCTCATCATTTTTCCTTAGCCAACTTTGCGTTCAAATTCTTCATGCCTTAGCCAAATTTTCAACCCATCTTCCTCAAGGGCGTATCATCTTTGAGAAATTCATTTCACTAACTGGAGCTCCGATACTCAATTTAGTTCATCTCCGACTCTGGAAGATTAGTCCCACGAAGAATTTGACCAAATTCACCTAGGCAGTTCCTTTCAAATTCATCATCTGGAGGATTTCCCCTTGAAAACACATTTTCTTCATTTTGCCTTAGAAAATTTTAAAATTTCCCTTAGGAAAATTCATCAACCTGGTGCCCATTTGAAATCTTCATCACAGAAACCTCGGCAAGCTGTGGAAGACCTTAAAATCCATCCCCCATCGATAATCTTCAATACCCAGAAGAAAATTTTCGCCCAGAGCAGCGATGAATCATAGGTACTTAGCAGTGGTTCATTTAATTTTCTTGGTGAATTACCTTATGCTTTCAATAATTTATTTCATTTCTTCATCCCGTAGACATCTTGTATTTATTCTGACTTAATGTTTTTTTTGTTGGAATGCTGATAAATTTGGCATCATGCTTTTCTTGGCAGCTTCGTTAGCTGATTTTATCATCATCCAAGGCCAGGCTGTATTTTCTAAGGAAGAAAATGTTACATGCCTGGAAAGTTGAATCATAGCATTTTCAATTTTTGCCAGCAAGAGATTTTTACTCAACCAGATCACCTTGCTGGGAAAATTCATTTCAACAACTTCATGAAAATCATTATTTCCGTTAACAGGCATTTTTTTATGCCATAGGTGCTTTTAAAAAAAAAAATCTCAGCTCTATCGCTTTGCTTTCACCATATACTCGTTTACCCTACGTAGGCGCGTTTGTATTTGAAGAAGAAGATTCAGTCGCGCCTAGCATGCCTCATCATCGCCAGCGGCCTCACTCATCACCCTAGGCATACACTACCCTTCATGGAGAATATGTTAAATTTCAACGCCTTGCACTTATCATTTCACCCTCAACACTTCACTTTAGGCGCATATAGCATATGCAAGAGGATACGCCTAGCAATTTTATCCTTTAACTTTACTTTCACACTCTTTATTCACCTTTTATTGACTTCAGCTTGGGCGCATATTACATCTCATGAAGGATAAACACTTTCAATGCCTAGCAAGTTATCTCCACCCTTAGGCAGACCTCACACTTGGAAGAAATAACTAACCACGCCTAAGCCAATTTCACCCTTCACCAACTTCAAGATGGGCGCATATTGCATATTGAGGGGAATTTTGACTTTCAACTCCACCTTTGGCTTGTGTCTTTATGTGCCTTTGCATGTATACTTTTGCATGGAAACGTTTTGTCTTTATATGCTTTGCTTGGGCGTATTTGAGCATGCATGGAAGATGAACACTTACCATGTCTTCTTGTGACCTTTCATCTCCCCTCTTTTGTCTTTACATGGTCTCTTTTGGGCACATTTAAGCCTAGTAGGAGGATGAAAACTGTTGACTCTTTGACTTTTTCTAGCTTATTCTTGCATGGGCACATTCTACTAGTGGAGGAGGATGAAAACTTACACTTAGAAAATTTTGCAACATGAGACCTTGAGCTGGGCGCATTTGGCATGCTGAGGAGGAAGTTTTCATGCCTTAGTTTATTTTTCATCAATCTCCTGTCATGAGGGCGCATTTTGCCATAGGAGCAGGATGAGCTTTTGCCTTAGAAAATTTTTCCATGCTGAGTCTTGAGAGGAGGGCGCATTTTGCCATGGCTGCAGGATGAAGTTCCAGACTTAGTCACTTTTTCCTCGTTTTCGCCAGTTTATCCATGCCTTGCTATTTATAGTAAGCCCTCTGATTTTTGCATCTCTGAAGCTCAGAATGATTTGAAATTTCAAACGCTGCATCCTCACGACCTTGTTATCCTATTGACACTGCTACTTTTAGTCGGCCTGCTATTTTTAGCCCCTTTCTGAAGGTGATTTGCTACAAATAGTAATTGCTTGCTTCTGGTACCTCCATAGCTCCATTTGAAATTTGAATGAGCTCCTCACCGTATTTTACTTTCGCATTCGAGCACATGCAAACTGATTTGCTAACTGCTTTATTTCAAAATGACTTACTATAAATAGTAAAATTCTGTTTATTCAAATTTTACTGACGGATAGCACGAAGGATCTTGCGATTGATCAGTTCCTATAGGTTTTGAAAGATACATTTCCCTTCTTTGCCGAAATTCAAATAGAAACCCTAATTTGCTCTGCATGCGTATCAAATGATCTCTGTTTGTCTTCGTTTATGTTGCATTGCGATCAGCTCGTGATTCTGAACTGCTGGGAAGCGGCTGCCGGGACGCACTTGCTAAAAATAGTAAGTTCCTTACTGAGTGATTATCTCCGTTTGCATGTCACACCATCGCGAAGCTCTCGAAAAACCCACTAGGAATCATCCGACATGCAAAAGAAACCTTGTCATGCAAACCCTAAAAATAGCCTTGGAAGGCTGAACTCTGAAAGTTGTCCTCTCACTTTGCATGTTATACTGTCGCGAAGGTCTCGAAAAACCCAGAAGGAATATCCAGACATGCAAAGAAAAACTCTGCATCTGAGTCCTGAAATTGGTCCCGGAAGCTGGATTGCTAAAAATAGAAAGTTGTCCGTTTCAGCTCAAATTTTGCACGTGAGTGACTTGATGCACAGTTTGATGTGTTTCAAATGCAGTGTGACTGTCGGAATCTCAAAAATGCTGACGAATTGCCGGTAATTGCAGACTTACTAAAAATAGTAAGTACCTTAGGATCTGATGAAAATTTGCTGAGAGCCTGCTGGAAGCACACTAACAACAATGTTAAGCTTTGTTTTAAATTTATTCACTTCGTTCAACCTCGAACTGACCAAAAGACTCAAAACCTTAATTTCAGATTTGGCCAAATTTCACTCGTTTAAGTTCAAAGACGGGAACGTCCCCGGAAAGACAGATAGCAGAAAAGAGAGACAACAACAAAACAACCGAAAAGCAAAGCCAAAATTAGGGGGTCCCCATTTGCAATGGGGCGATGTGTGAAAAACGTCACAACAGGAAAGTTTCAAAATCATCTCCTTGTAGAAAATGTTCAAGACCCAAAAAATAAATTTCCCCTCAAAAAACATAATATTCATGTGTAAACATGTGAAGGGGTACATTTAATTTTTATATGTTCTACCTTTGAAAAATATTTCCCACTAAATCTCATTTTTTACTTCTTCTCTTTTGGGCGTGCTTCTCCTCTTACTTTGCCTTAGAAAATTTATCCACTCATCATCACAAGCTGGGCGCATTTTCATGTGTTTATTGCTAGTTCTACTGCCTTAGACAAATTTCATGTCTTTATTCCTAGATGGGCACATATGGAGGGGTGAGCTTCGATTTCCACACAGAAAATATTTCAAGTCATCTCCAACATGGGCGCATTTGAGGGGGTCTTCAAGGAATTTCAACGCCTAGAAAGTTTTCAGACATCCTTCATAGCTTGGTGACTTGGGCGCATTTGCTAGGTGGTGGAGGAATTTTCATTACTTAAAAGTGGTCTTGCAAAAGAGTGGTATGCTAATCCCTATATGAGAGACTCTGCTACTCTTATCCACACAAGAGGAAAAACATTGCCCCTTAAATGCCTCACACTGCGGTGTTTTCTCCAAGAGTTCATCATCCTTAGCTTGAATCTCCCAGTTGCCACATTAATTGGATACATAGAATGGGAAAGGACTTGTTTTCTGGCTCTTGTAGTGGTTCAAGAGATTCATCCACACAATCTGTAAACTAGTTTACCGTTTCCTTGTGCAACCAATGGAACAACATGCATTTCCCTCTTCTTGCTTAAGTTTTCTCTAATCATGGTTTTTGTCAAGGATAACTTCTGTTTTTTGATGCAATATTCTATCTAGTTAGCATTTTTGTTTTTGTCTATGTTGGCCAATGCTTGTTTCCCTCCATTGCCTCTTGCATGAGGTCTGAACTTGTAGAATATTTTTGTAACTGTCATCTTTGTCAGTATTATAGATATTCGCCTTATTTTAAAATAATGGTAGGTAGGCACTTGTCAAGACTTCCATGTGTTTCTCTTAGAAATAACTAGTTTTTGATCAACCAGCGTTTTAGGTTATGCTTGGAGAGGTTAGTTGCATACTTACATACTAATGTAGATCCAAACTACAATCTTATAGTTTATTGGTGTCATCCTTTACCAAGTGGTGATTTGCCATTATGTAGAGAGAGGTTATCATCCCATGCATCTAATAAGTGGTAGATCCCATCTCTAGGCTTAACTATTGCAAATATTTTGATATATTAATTAATAAAAACTTTTTGAATTCTCTATATTCTATTTGCTTTCTTTTTCCCTTTTGATTGTTCCTATCCTGCTTTTGAAGTTAAAAAATATTGATAATCTTTTGGAGACTATGATTTGAACATTCTTGAATTAAATAGTTATTTTCTTTGAATTTCATTTCAGCAAAGGTGATGAAGGATCTTAATATTCCAAGAGGCATCCAACGTGTGCTGTTTAGGACATTAAACACTGATAGGTAGCTTCTTTATCTTATGGTTTTTTAAGATATTCTATACTTTGCTCATCACTATTACACTTTTTCTGCACAGCTGTATCCAGATGTGTGTTTTAATCTGATTTGTATACATATAAAATATGCATACTAGATATCCATAAATATTCCTTAAATGTTTTGGAACCAATTGTGAGAAATTTAGGTTGACTATCATACCTTTAGAAATTAATATCCTCCCAAAATTATCAGTCCATGAAATCTCAAGTGATAATGCAAATTAAAGACGTGAGAGGGACTATAAGTGATCTAAATTGCTTTGTACAATAACATGTTTGTAATTAGAATAAATGCACTTATAATGTTTTACTAGTAGCTAATTATTTTGTTAGTACTTGTTGGCTATAGTTAGTTAGTTAGGATTTGTTGTAGCAGTTCCGACTACCTTGTCTTAATTAACGACCATTGCCACCTTGCCTTTTATATTGAACTCTCATAGATAGGGAGATGTTTGATCCTTGGCTGATCTTCCTAGTTTTACTTTATGTAAAGAACTAGAGTTGAATAAACCCTTCATTGTTATACATTTGTTGTTCAATTTGGCATGCATTGTTATTTCCGTTCATTACTGCAATTATTAGTCTTATTAGATAAAGGATTAAACATTGGCACTGTTTCCTATAATGAAGTTGGGTTTGTTTCTTCAAGAATAAATGCTGTTCAAAATACGTATTAACAATAGAGAAAAGATGGAACAATAAACAAGTAGGCCTATTGATGAATTATTAGAAAAAAATCAAGAGAGTGAGAATGACCTCACTGAGATTTTCAATATCTTGGGGATCTTTCAATATGAGAACATGTCCATGAAGAAACCAAGAGAAACCAAGTGTTAGTCGATACAATTTGTAACAAATTTGTAGTAATTGAAGATGTGGATACTCTATTGAACTGCCTACTACGACTCCTTGCAACATTTTGTAGGATCTTAGAGCCGAATGTGATTGCATAACACACTATCTCTAAATACTTTAGTGTTATGAAGAAATAAGCTATTGAGAAGAAGAAGATTAAAGTGAGACTGACACCATTAGAACTGAGAAATTAATGCCATTGAGCTTGGATATATGTGAGAAAAGACCACAAAGTGGTTGGGGAGTAGAGCAAGAGATTAGATGATCTTAAAACTGATGGAACAAAGAGAATCAAGAAAACCACATGAAGTAGTCAAAGAAATTCAAATCCAACAGCACAATTACATCATTTGAACTAAAGCAGTTCACATTGAAATAGAAGCTAGAGCAGAATCATGAGTAGGGGTGGTAGTTGGGAATGAAGAAACAAGAGTATCCAATTGATTATGGATGTCTAAGAGTGTACTAAGGAAGAATGCATTGAGGTTGCAAGGAAACTCCCTCTTCCCAAACAAGGGTGTGTGGATCTTGCCAATCAAGTTTGATTGGAGGAAGAATCAACTAAATCTCCTTAGTCAACTAAGCCCTCTTTGGACAAGGGAATTTTTGTGGTGAAGTGGAGTCTTAGGATTTCTTGGTAGATAAAGAGTGGGAAGTGTATGGAAGCAATATCTAATGCATTCAATATTTGTTGATTGACAAACCCAAGTCTAAGACACCAAGACTAAGGGATGGAGTGAAAAGAAGAGAACTTGAATGTGGTACTAGCAATATTTGGATTATCAAGGTCTTTGGAAGGGTTGAAGGTTTAGACATGTTTGGAAGTGCCCAAGGAGCATAGAATGTAAGGAATGTCTATAGAAACTCGTTTTCTCTTGATTGCGGAAACTGATTGTTTTTGCTTGTTTTTCTTTGTTTTTGATATTTTGTGGTTTTTGCTAAATAAGAGAATGGTACGATTTTGAAAGAAAATGCTTCTAAAAACCTTAATAAATACTGGAAAGTAAATACTGAAGCAAATAGACTTCTAAAACGATAGCATATGAATTTATTATTCTTTCCAGATGATTACAATGATGAATCTTTGACATGCAAACAAAAAGGCAAAGCAAAATGTAATATTTAAAAACCTGATTTCTGTTTGCGCTCGCCTGTAGAAGGCATAAAAAGTACGGCCCATCCAAAACACAGACTTCTCCCTCCGCCAGAAGGTTGCAGATGCTTCCAGAGGGATAGGCGTCCACTGTGGTGAAGTCAAAGTGCCAAAAAGCAAGGCATTTTTGCCCAGAGAAGAAAGTACGCCCTTTGCTGCAGCAAGTACGGCTTGTACCAGCAACTATGAAGTCTGCACCACCTTGAATAATGTGCCAGACAAAGAAATAAACCCAGCCGCTCAAGATATCACTTTTCCTGACAAATATCGAGACAAACCCTGAATAATAACTTCACAATAATCTCTGTAATAACTTCTGAATGAAGCTATTCCACTGACAGGCAATAAATCAGCTGATATTTCACAACCTTTGAACTGCAAACACTGAAGATGGCTCATTCTCCAATGCAGAAGAAAACTAAAACCCTTGGCTTCGTTCTCTGAAGAAGGAAATGGCTAAAATCGATTCACATATGCATAATGAATGAATTTCTCTCAAAGAAAACTTATATCTCCTCAATTAGGTTGATTTCCTTCAAAAAACATCATTTAAATAAAACTTATTTCACTTTTAATTCTTCAATAGTTTGGGCACCCTTTTAATTATAATAATTAATTAAAAAGTGGCCCCTTCTTCATGATGGTCAACCCCTTCAATAAGTCACTTAAGTTATAATATTAAATTACATTATAACTTTATAATATAAGCTTCAATTAAATTAATATTTATTTTGGCAAATAAATATTAATATCTCTCTCAATATAAGTCCAAATGACAAACCGTTTGAAGCTGGATGATAAGCGACTGAATCTGCATATGACTAGACCATACTACTAAAAATAGCAGGGGTGCTCTGCTGAGTGTCTCCACTAACTAAAAATAGTAATTCAAGCAAATGATGTCCAAAAGACCTCAAACGAAAGTCAAACTGAATAATTCTGATAACTGAAGCCAAGCCATGCCTCAACAAGACCCTCTATCCTCCATATTAGCCTATGAGGGCCACATAATAGGCTAATCTCAAGTACTGAGAGATGTCAACTACAAGGGGACATTACAGTCCGCCCCTCCTGAAATTGCTTGTCCTCAAGCAATCTCAACTCAGGATGCTACAAAATCTCCTCACTCTCCCACGTAGCATCCTCCACTAGTAAATCTCTCCACTTCACCGGATATTCCCTGATAGTCCTCCTGCGTAGCTATCTCTCTCTGTACTCTAGGATAGACTTAGGTACTAAAACCAACTTTCCCTCATCATCTAAGGGAGGCAATATTGCCGAAGGTACCACACGATGTCCTAATGCCTTCTTGAGGCGTGACTCATGAAAAAAATTGTGGACCTTACTATCTACTGGAAGCTCTAGCTCATAAGCCACCTCCCCAACACGCCTGACAATCCTGAAAGGACCACAGTACCATGGCTTGAGCTTTTCGGATCCACTCTTCCTGAGAGTAGACTATCGGTAGGGCTGCAACATGAGATATACCATGTCTCCCACCTCAAAAGATCTCTTTGTCCTCTTCTAATTTGCATACTGCTTCTTCTGATTTTTTTCCTTCGCAATATTCTCCTTAAGAGCCCTCATATTGTCATGGCTCTCCTGCAACAAGTCTTCCGCACTAGGCACTCTACTGTCACTCATTAGCAAATCAAGAAAACTAGGCACCTCATACCCGTACAACGCCATGAATGGGGACATCTGAATGGTCATGTGGTAAGTGGTATTGTAACAATACTCACATAAGTATATCCACTTAACCCACGTCTTTTGCTGCCCTGCTATGTAATTCTTGAGGTAGCCTTCCACCCATTTGTTCACTATCTCCATATGACCATTGGTCTGCGGGTGGTAACTGGTGCTCGGTGTAAGCTCGGTCCCACAAAGTCTGAACACCTCCTACCAAAAGTGACTCAGGAACCAACTATCCCTATCGCTAACTATGCTCCGAGGCAACCCATGTAATCTGAAAACCTCACAGAAAAATACCTCTGCTACCTGTGTAGCTGTGTAAGTAGTGGTGATCTAAAAGAAGTGGGCATACCGCCTAACCAATCCACAACCACATATATGCAATCGCGCCCTTGGGCTTTAGGCAAGCCCGTGATAAAGTCCATCGACAGGCATTCCCACTTCCTGTCAGGAATCGGAAGTGGCTGTAGTAAACCTGTCGGGTACATGTTCTCCTGCTTGTTTTGTCGAATAAAATAGGGCACTCACGCACATACTGAAGAACATCTGCTTTAAGACCCTTCCATGTAAATCTCTCCCGAACCTGTCTGTATGTCTTAAATTACCCGGGATGCCCTACTGTAGGTACATCATGGAAAGTTCACAGAATGGTGTTCTTCATCTCTGACCTTGGGATCAAGAAAAACCTATTCTTGTAAATGATCAAGTCATTTACAAGTGTGTACCTGGTGTCCACAATAGATCCTTCAACAATACCAGATGCCCATGTATCCTTGGCATACTCTGCCACAATCAGGTGCCTCCAATCCTCTGCAATCTGTACCATAGAACTTAGATGAGGTCGTCGTGAAAGAGTGTCAGCAACAACATTCTATGTACCTTTGACATTGGTGATGTCCAAGTCATATGCCTGTAACTTACCCATTTTTGCTGACGGTCATTCAAATCCCGCTGTCTTAGGAAATGCCTCAAGCTATTATGATCAGTTTTAATACAAAACTTACTGCCCACTAAATATTGCCTGAATTTGGCCAAGGCATGCATTATGGCCAGCATTTCCTTATCATATATACTGTAAACCCTCTCTGGTCCTCTAATTTTTCTGCTGTCATAAACAATCAGG
>VDFB02306325.1:0-17010 GCA_007258455.2 Sequoia sempervirens | reverse complement strand
TAGAGTATGTATTGTAGAATTCACTCTCAATGAGTCCAGCTCTGTAGAGCAGTAACCTGTAAGGGTATGAGCTGAAGCTCAGTGTTTGTAATATTTTTTCGGTTAATATAAATGTTTTATTTCTGCATTCTCCACTTTCAAATTCTTCATTTGGTATCAGAGCGTATGGTGGAAGATTCTGAAGATGTGAGCAGAAATTAAATAGATGGTGGGTGTGCAGTTTGTAGATCATGGAGGAGAAAAGTCTTAGATCACTGTTCAAGACTCGCTGGAAGATCCAGGACAAAAATGGATCGCTGTTGTTGAAAGAAAGTCGCAGAAATTTGAAGTTTTTGAATTGCAGATTGGATGGCAAGTTGCTATGCAAAGAAAGAAGCCGGTGATGTGCAAGCCCTATAGCTGCCAAGACATTGTAAGCCAAAGGAGGTCCCTGAAAGAAGATGTCACCCAATGCAAGTTGTAGCTGGTTTTGAAGGAATTTATGAAGTGTTTGAATATTTTGCAAGATCGTTGAAGATCCAAGTTGAAAGGAGATCGCTGCACCAGCCATTCAAGAAATAAAGAGATCGGCGTTTATGCAATAGAAGTCGCCAGTCTAGGGGGCTACAGATTGAAGTTCACCCAAATGAAAGAAGCAGATCATAGGTTTTTTGAGAAGTCGTTTGTATTTGTTGCAGATCCCTGATATAAGGAGAGATTGTGAATCTGAAGTTTGATCACAGAAGTTGTCAAGGCGCCTCCAGTGAAGGTCACTGATAGGAGGAATAAAAGGAGTTGCAGTTATTAATATCATCACGAAAGGATAATATACAAGCAGCTAAAGAAAAGAGTTGAAGTTCGCCGCAGATCTGAAGGTTTGTCCAAGATAAAAGGCTGATCACTTTTTTCTTTTGCAGATATTACAGCCGCCTAAAGATAATACAAGCAAATGCAGATCCGAGGGTAGATTGTTCATAGAGTGTAGGTAGTCACGGCAGAGAGGTAAGATCTGAGGTTGTAGTGCCAGAAGTTTGAAGGTGAAGCCGATCAGTTCCGAAGATTATTAGCCACTGCCAAGTCAAACCATTGTTTTCAAGGCCACAGATTTTGGAAGGCCTCGTAGATTTGAATCATCGTGTTTTGAAAGAAAGGTCGCCGCTGCCAAATGCCCACTAGTTTATGAAGATGCTGAAGACTGCAGTCAGAGAGATTGTGCCACCTTCAAGTGATTGAAAAGAAGTCAGATTACTGTTCGATCAAGAGTCGCCGCCATTGGAAAGTGGAGATCGTTTGTTTCAAAGAAGGCGTAGGAGTTTTTAGAAGCCTGCAGGCTGTCCAAAGGAAGAGAAGGTCTAGTCAAACAAGGATCTTCGCAGTCAATCTGTCGCTACAAAGACAAAGCAGCAGTCAATACGTCCACACAGAAAAAGCTTTTGTAGAAGCAAGAAGTTCCTGCTAAGGAATAAAGGCATAAGAAAATTGAGTGCCGATGCTGTCTACGACAAAAACAAAAAGTCAGATCAAAGAAACTGCCATAGCAGTTGATGATGTCTAAGCTATCAATGGAAGTACTAATTGTTTTTGAAATCATAGAGAAGAGTAAGTGTTCAAAAAAAAGGAATTACCAGTGTTGGAGTTTGCAAGGATCTTGCAATAGCCACTGTTGCCAAAGGAGATCCAATCCCCAATCAGATTGTGGGTTTTATGAAGAAACTGCCAAAGTAGTTACACAGCAATAGATATTTGCTGTTGTTTAAAGGAGGAATGTGAAGTTGCCGGAACACTGAGAAAGAGGAGCTGCTGAAGGAGATCTAAGGACCAAGAGGACGGAGAAATGAAGCTCAAAATTGATGAAGAAATAATATGGTTGAATGCAGTAGCATTATGTGATGACATAAGAAATGTATGAGGCTAGTAAAGTAAATTGATGCTAGGATCCCTGAACACCAAGTAGTGTAGCTTGAAGGGAGGTGTTGAGGAAAGTGAATGTATCACACCTAAATCTATGATGGACTGGTGATAAAAGGCCAAAGCTCATGGTTAGAGCATCTCAATAAAAAATTGAGATTTCCTAGGTTCAATCCATATGATTTGAAGATTGCAGATGTTGAAGCATCAATGGCAAAGAAAAAACAACTAATTGAAATTCGTAGTTGAGATTAAGGGGGAGTGTTGGAATATCTAATCCCAACTACTTCATTAACTCCCCATGTGGACCTGTCCTCTCCTTATCTACATGTGATCTCAATCATATCTCAACATTAAAGACCAAGATATGATCTTATCTTCTCCAGCTACTTAGTTTGTTGATTGTTAGCTAATTGACTGTTAGTTGTAAATCCTTGGATATCTATATATTGATAGAGTATGTATTGTAGAACCCACTCTCAGATGAGTCCAGCTCTATAGAGTTGTATCCTGTAAGGGTATGAGCTGAAGCTCAGTTTTTGTAATATTTATTCGGTTATTATAAATGTTTTATTTCTGCATTCTCCCCTTTCAAATTCTTCAATTCCATCATTTTCAAGAGAAAATCAATAACCCAACAAAAGAAACAATCTCAAAGAAGAACAAGCAAGAATGATCAAGCAAAATGATTATTAAGAAGCTAAAAAATATGAAGATTTACTAATAAACAAAGGCCCACATTCGATGATATTGTAGTTACAATTTACAATAAGGAGGCATTCGGTTAAACAATCCACTACAAAATTTCATTTTCTAGAGAAGTCAATATCCAAGAAAAGACATGAATAGTCTAAATCCACCTTACACATAACCATTTCTAAACCTAGCTAACAAGATTTCTTAAGTGCCACAAGGATATCATGAGCCTCCATCTTATTGTTAGGGTCAAACCTTATATAATATAAGTGTTATGTACCTAGGGATATTATAAGGTATTTAGGTGGATGGAGATACTGGCATGTGGCACACATTCCTTTAGCAAGCTAAAATGGGTCATGTGGACAACAAAAGCAATTAATTATATCAGGTGATGAGTAGGCCCTCATTAGGATTACCCTACAATTGTATTATTAGGAGGAGGTCTATACAAAGGAGATAATTATAATTGAAAGGGCTAGAGCATGATATTTTATTTGTGATTTCTTGGATATATAGCACAAAGTGAATTCTTCCATAAGAAGTATGGTACATGATGTTACCCTACCATAAAGGTTTATTCTATTTATACATATATTGGATATTAGGGGATTTTGGATCGTGGATAAATCTTGTGTTGTGTGAGATCTCTATTATTCTTTATATTCTTTTGATTTGGGAAAAAGTGGGAAAAACCATAATTCTTTAGGATTCATCTATATTGAATATATAGGTATAAAAATTTCAATACCTTTTTATTTCTTCTCTTGTAACTCTCTATTACCCTAATGACGGACCATAGAGAGTGATTCAAAATGTTGATGCAAAAACTTGAGCACAATCAAATCGAAAAATAATATTTGCAATTAGAGAATTAGATAAGAAAGATACTATCTAGAAATCAATTTTTTATCATCAACACTAAGTGAATTATTGCAATAATATATTTTTCATAAAATTTATTTTTTAGGCCATAAATTAATTTTTTTTGAGTTTTCACATTTCTAGAAAGCTTGTCAAGATTCATTAATGGTCTATTAATTTTATTTTTTAATTGAATCCGAATTTATCATGAATTAGTCAGTTCAATATTGGGTCAAGTGGATTTGGTAGAATGATAATGTATTAAAATAATTTATTCATAAACCTTAGTATCAATGGAGGTTCCTAATTTTTATGGAATCGACGATGCATTATAATTATGGTATAGGTATAAAATAGCTCAAGAAAAAGGTATTTGATCAAAAGTATGCTTCTTTGGTCTTTAAGTGGTATAGGTATAAAATAGCTATTTTGGTCTTTAAGTGAAATAATTTATTCATAAACCTTCGTTTCAATGGAGGTTTCTAATTTTTATGGAATCGACGATGCATTATAATTATGGTATAGGTATAAAATAGCTCATGAAAAAGGTATCTGATCAAAATTATGCTTCTTTGGTATCTAACTAATGATTTACATCATTTTTTAAGCATATTTCTTCTTTGGATAAACTAAAGCATGTGTTTTTAGATAAATGAGCTTGAAAATAAGAGTATTATGAAAATGAAGAGAAGGAAGAGTCTAAAGAAAAATATGGACAAGGAGAAGAATTAGTAGAATATTTATAAGGAGTACAATAGAATATAGGTACATACAAGCTATCGATAAGGAAGAAAGACTCAATCCTTTGATTTATGGATGTATTGGAAGGGAAAATTTTATTGTTTCTATAAACCCTAGTAGCAAGTATAACTTCATCAAAATGTAATTAGCCAACAAGCTACATGTACACGAAAATCACATCAAGGTTAATCAAATATCGAGTACATATATTAAATTTTGGGAATATCAACCAACAATGGAATAATACTAAGATAATATAAGGGAAAATATGTATTATGAAACAAAAAATATGAAAAATTCTCTATTCAATGGCCAAAGGACTAGTAGAGAAAAAATATTGAAATTGTGATCACTAATTTATTGAATAAAAGCTAACAAATACATATCCAATTTATTTTTGAAACAATCTATTAAATTTTAACAACTAGCAAGATAGTACTACTCACAAATAAAAAATAGACTTAAAGATCATGATCCCTAGTCACCTTTGAACCTTTAATGCTTCCATTTATTCTTTGATCATTAAGGAACCTTCTCAACCCTTCAACTATAAGAATGAAAAGGATGAATGAGATCACATTGTTGAAACCCTCTTGAAAATAGAAAATAAATAGATAGGACACCCTTAATACAAAAAGAAGAAAATAAAACATAGATCATCACCCATAAATCCACCCTAAAGAGAAATAGCATGCTCCTAAAAGATTACTATCTAACCCTATCACAAGTTTGTACATATCTAATTTGGTTTAAATATAACTCTATCCTTATAGAAACCCATATAATGAATGACTTCTCAAACTATAAAAATACCATCAAGAATCTAATTCCTCTTTACGTGTGCCCCTTCATAGGAAATATTATAAAATCAAGAATCTAATTCTTCTTTACGTGTGCCCCTTCATAGGAAATATTATAAAATCAAAGATTTTTTTAGATGATTAGCAATAACTTTTATGATAAACTTACAAGATACATTGCAAAAATCAATAAGGTGGAAAAGGTCAAAAGAGTTAGCCCCGATTTTCCAAGAATTAGCGCCACTAAAGTAGAAATGATTATTTAAAAAAACCATTTATTAGTATAAGATTCATGCACAATAACTAGAAGATCATTCTTTAGTATGCCCCGAAATTATTAAAAAACCCATTTAGAGTGGAAGATTTATCTGTCTTCATCTAAGAAATAATTGTTTTGATTTCTTAAAGAGTGATAGGCCCCATGAATTAACCTTTTATTTCCTTAAAAGTTTCCTTAAAAGTCAAGGTAATGCAATCTAAAATAGCTTGTTCCTCCATAGCTAGAAGACCACTTTTCAGAAAGAAAAATAGAAAAGATACATAGCTTCCATGTTAATATCTTGACATGAAATAATTGTTTTTTTGGAGAGAGGGTGATAGAAAAGACACTTAATTACTAATCTTCCTTTGTTTACTTTAATTATAGTAAAATGAGGTATTTAGGTTTAATTATAGTAAAATGAGGTATTTAGGTTTTCTTATTGGATCCTATTTATTTCTTGATTTTTTCTTAAAAAATTCTCTTTTCAAAGATTTCATTCATGAAGCTCTTTAGAAAGAGAGGACTCCTCCAAATTTCTTTTCTTAGTCATACAAAAATTTTTGATGAAAAATTAATCAAATGTAAATTTTTAGACACCTATTTCTTCTACCAAGATTATTGCCAAAACAAAAATTGTTACTTGCATTAAGATTGACTTTAACAAATTGAGGCTTTCTAAAGAAGGGATACACAATTGTACTAAAAGAAGGTTTTCCCTCCCATTGCCAAACCACCATATTTTCATGAATAGTCTAATCATGAAGCCAAAATAAATAAAATTTGAATAGGGGATTATTTAGAATAAATAAAAGAGATGAAAAAAATTAATAGATCAATGATTCAAACATTGTGAAGTTAAAATATATCAGAACAAGAAATACAATTGACCCCAAACCAATATTGAAATTTAAAATGAAAAAAAACTACATCTTCTATTACACAAGATTTATGAAAAGATATATATATTTTATGTGAATGAATTAGCTAATTAGAGCCTCCTATTTTTACGGAAGTCCAAAGAATAATATTGAAATCATAAGCAAGGAATTAGCTAATTAGAGCCTCATATTTTTATGTTAGTCCAAAGAATAGTATTGAAGTCAGCCAAGGTCCAAGGATTAGAGAGTAGTATTGAAATCATAAGCAAGGAATTAGCTAATTAGAGCCTCCTATTTTTATGTTAGTCCAAAGAATAGTATTGAAGTCAGCTAAGGTCCAAGGATTAGAGAGTAGTATTGAAATCATAAGCAAGGAATTAGCTAATTAGAGCCTCCTATTTTTATGTTAGTCCAAAGAATAGTATTGAAGTCAGCTAAGGTCCAAGGATTAGAGAGTAGTATTGAAATCATAAGCAAGGAATTAGCTAATTAGAGCCTCCTATTTTTATGTTAGTCCAAAGAATAGTATTGAAGTCAGCTAAGGTCCAAGGATTAGAGAGTAGTATTGAAATCATAAGCAAGGAATTAGCTAATTAGAGCCTCCTATTTTTATGTTAGTCTAGTATTGAAGTCAGCTAAGGTCCAAGGATTAGAGAGTAGTATTGAAATCATAAGCAAGGAATTAGCTAATTAGAGTCTCCTATTTTTATGTTAGTCCAAAGAATAGTATTGAAGTCAGCTAAGGTCCAAGGATTAAAAATGATCAAAGAGAGGAAAAAGTCGATATACAACCATAATATAAAATTTTCTTGAAATTTTGTAAGAGCATTAGCTTTTCTTAAAGAAAAAGGCTACCTAAATCAATGTTGGAACCCACAAAAGATGGACATTTCACATACATAGGACTATACAGAGGCATTCTCATGTAAAATCCAAAATCAGGTCTATTTATATAAACCTCGAGTAAATCTTGTGCGTATGTGATACCTTCGGAAGCAAGTACTAGGACAAACCCAGAACTGAAGGAACCAAGTAACTTGGACAGAAAGAAGTCCTCATGTCGGTGGGAGTAATTAGCACTCGAAGAGGATGTTGTAGTGAATCTAAGGTGCTTTGAAAATTAGAACAACCAGATAAGGCCATACGTTAAACGCAGGTTCCATCCAAACTTAACTACTAACCACCCAATAAGCTATGTAGCGTTTTTTTAGATTAAAGTCCAGTATTATGAGAAAGACAATGGATCCTACTTTGATTACTCATAATCTTTACAACATATGATGTATATTGCAGGAATCAATCTAATTTAGAAAGCATAATCATAGGAAAGCCAGCAGATGAACAAACACCTTCACAACCGAATTCAGCTAAAAATATTGAGCAGGGGCTATTAACAAAATCAATTAAGACCTCCTGTTGTGCATCTGCAAATCTTGGGTGCCATACTATTTGAATGTTAGGTATCATACTCTGTGGATTTTAAGTCATATGCAAGGAAACACAATTTGGACAAGAGATTGTGCGTTCAAAACCATGTAAGTTCTGTTGCTAATTTAAAAGTGGTTTGAACAATAATGAAAATAAGAACATGGATAGAAATTACCAGAAGCAGCTTGATGATATTTCTGGTTCCAAACACTTTCTGCAGAATGGCGAATTTGACAGGATCATCGGGAGGAAAATGTGGAGCCAAAACACATTCTTCTGAGCATTTCCTGCGTTGCGCTCTACAAGCCCCGCAGGATACAAATATTCTTCTTGCCATGTCTGGTGGTAATGGAACCCTACTTTAGGTATTATATAATGCAAGATAATCAACTATCCAGACACATTTCAAAATCCTGGTTAGGAAAATGGTGTGGACTACAATTTGCAAAATGGTTTTTATGTGCTAATAAAAACATTTTCAAACTAATGCGCCGTACAGTTGATGTTGACGTGCAAGATCCTGTTTTTTTTCAATTCGACACATGAAGCACCGGCTGTACGTGGAAATATGAGACGGAAAAGAAAATAATGCCTCGCATGACACTGGAGTCGTCGTCATCATTATTTGATCCACATTCATTATCCGTTTGACCATATTTACTGATTAATAATGTGCATTCACTGTTTAAGATAGTTGCGGCCTCACGTGAAGACATCGTACAGTGTTAATACGGCTATGTCGTCTTTATCATTGTCTCGATTTGATAAAGAGTGAAAGTTGTAACACATTCAAGAAGAACAAGAAATTCACTAGGTATTCGACATTAAATTCATGAAAAAATAATCAACGGACAATCATATCAAATTTTGTGAGTAATAATGGGGCGCCAGTCCGAGCCTAGTTGGTTAAGGTGTTCCTTGTCGCAGGGCGCCCACTATGGGTTCGACTCTCTGGCACTCCCGTGGTACCGGTTGGTGTGTTCTCCAGCACTACCAGTCACGGTAAAAAGTCGGCGGTGGGGGTTTATAGGGGGGGCCGTGCTGCACCTGATTCCCCTCGTTTAAAAAATAAAAAATAAAATAAATAAATTGTGAGTAATAAAAATACAATTCATTAGATTTGAACATAAGGGAGTTGGGTCTATAAATAAATTGTTCTCAATCAATTAATATTTAGATCAAGATCTTATTGTTATATAATTTTAGTATCATTCATGTGTCAAGACTTAATTTTAAATTATTTTTTGAACAAAATGAATATTTTTTGTTCTATATTTATTTCACATGCAACACAAGTAGAATGAAGAACACTCAAATTGCAAGAAATTTAACCAATCCTTCTAGCTAATCAACTCAAAAGTCCCTTTAAATCCAAATCTTTATAATGTGAAGCAGTTGAGCAAACTATGTGATTTGTTTACAAGAGGCTTGTACTAGTAAATATCAAGCAAGACAAAATTGTACATCTAGAGAGTAAATTTTTCTATCATAGTAAATAAAATTATTTAATCTCTTATACCAAATTTTCTAAAATAATAGATAAATCATTTATTTTTAAATGGAATTATTGTGAATATACTTCTAAATTATTCCTAATTAGACCTAGATGTATCCTTAATCTAACCATATTTACCAAAAAATATTGAAACATGTTCTATGTTAAGACAACGAGATTTTCATTATAATGATAATTATGAATGCTCTAACAAAATCAAATATAAATTATAATGTAGTGATCATTATTAACTTAATAACCAACACTTTAAGTGTTAAGTGTTGGGTTCAGAGTAATATTCAACTATTTTTTTTAAGTTAGAAGCATAAAAAACACCATAGTCCATGAATATATTTTACATTTACCTCTATAGAAAAGAACATTGAAAACCTCACCAACTTATTCAACTCAAGGAGAATAAGAAAAGATATATGACCACAAAGGCTAGGAATAAAGAAGTAGGAAAGACCCTTTGATTGATTCAATTTCAAAGATTAAAACCTTTAGTAGGATTCTCCACTTTAAAAATTCAATAATTCTTTTTGTATTCAAGAGTTCACAAAATATCACTTAATAATGTTTCCAAATTTCATGTAAGTACCCAACGTAGACTCCTAACACTAATTCAAAAGGACACATTAAATTACAAGTTACATCATTTGGCTCCAAAATTAAATTACATATTATTTAGTTGAACCAAAAAATAGGACACATCCATATGAGGGTATTCAACCAATTACATCGAAAGAACATAAAATGAAAGGGAATTACCTTATTAATTATGAGATTGGTTTGAAAATTATTCAATGCCTCCAACACCTCTTTTACTTTATAGTACCCTATCTTAAAAATTATTGAAATTTCCTTCCATTCTCATCACATAATAAATTATTTTAGCCCTGATATTTTTCATTATTATCCTAGACAATACCTTGATAATGGTTGTATCTAGAAGAAATCTACTAATATTTTCTCAAAAATTATAAAGAAAAAATTTAATAAATCCTTCAATTTCTATCATAGCTATATTAGTAGCTACTCTCCTTACCACAAAATTTCTCTTATAAGCCTTTAGTTCTTTTACTATATATTTTATCACATGTAGGAACTCCTTATAAATTTTTGGGTTACCATCTACTAAATTTTCTTTTTTGTGTAGTTTATTAAATAAAAACCTAGCCATTTTTACTAGTGTAGTTTAACTTCAAATATAAGTAGTTCTTCATCAATAATTTCTTCAAACTCAATCATTACACTATCTTGATCACTTACTCTATGGTAGCATTAAATGGCCTCATGGATAAAATTATTATTGTGATTCTAAAGTCTACCTCTAGGAACTAACCAAATTTATTATCCCTTTAGCATCAACTTTCTATTTTACCTTGTCAAATGCTATCAAGATTGTTGGGACAAGAGAGTTTCCATCTACTAGACCCTGAAGATAGTTAATTTATGTTGTGAGCTCACCAACCTAGGTCCTAAGTTATTTCTCCATTTTCATCTTTTTCAATATTTCCTAGGATGGTAAATACAAGAGTTCAGAGATTTTTCTTCTCTCTTGACTACACCAAGTGTCCTAGATTAACTATATGCAACTAATAATCACTAGGTTATGTGTTGACTATATCTTTTTCTATCAAAGGATTTACAATGTGTGGAATCATCACTACATGAGTGTTCATATTGAAAAATCATAATTTCCTATATCTCACTAGCTTTGGTTGAGACTAGAACATTCTCACTAGCCTAGAAAGATCCTCTTATCTAGGAATATAATTTAATTTTCTCTTCTTTATAGTAGCACTAAGATTCACTAGTAATATTAAATCTCCATCTAGAATATCTCGGTGCTCTAGGTGGAATTAGTTGTCTTTGAGGAGTGATGAATGTTACGATAGGTGACATTATAATTGCTATCTTAAGTTGATTTATGTTTCTCCACACTTTTTGGAAAGTTTTCTTGAGGACATGAGAGACAAAATATTTATTGTTTATTTCCCTATGAAAAATTGTAATTGCATTCAAAGAGGTGGACCCTTCACAATGGAGGTTACAAGGCATCTCGAGAAAATATTCTTTTTAGGTGTCCAACTTTTTAGGTTGGGACTACTTGAGTGTGCATGTCCTTGCATGTTATTTGCATGTTTTACATGCTCTTAAATAGTCGGATGCCCAAGTTTGCATGGTGATGCATGAGCTTGCATGTAGTTATTAGAAATATAGAGACTTATGTTTAAAATATTATAAACATAAAAACAATCTCAATGACTATGAAGGTTGTCTATCTCAAATAGAATGAACAATCAATACAACCATTTACTTGATTACTACAAGCCATATTTGTACATTATGAAATGGATTAAGCATATGAATAAGATCTCACACAACCACCGTAATGCCCCATAATAATGGGAACACCTTGTACAATATGCTAATGCATAAAGAAAAATATTCATAGAGAAGGCCCACCATGCATGTTGATACAACATACATAATCAATGGCACAACTCCAAAGCCTACAATATAATATTGAGCATGTGCACCATAGATTTCATCTCTTACACACATGTTTGGTTGTTTTAACTTGAGAGAGAAAATAGGCTGTTGAAAAACTCAATTAAGATGATGCATTGGTTATTCATCTGCAAATCCCGGGTGCGATATCTTAGGATACCATCATTTCTTCTTGCCATGTCTGGTGGTAATAGAACCCTAACATAAATATATTATAATGCATGCTAATCAACCGTCTAGGCCCATTTAAAACTCCTCCGTAGAAATTTGCAAACAGGCGTTTATGGGCTAATGTGCGCGTTGGACGTGCAAGATGCCGTTTTTAGAATTCACCACATGAAGCACCCGGTGTTTAGAGATTTCCATGGAAACAAGTGGATGTACGAGACAGAAAAGAAAAAGGAGAAAACGATAAAATTGTTCATTGCAAGTGTGTGAACGGCAGTGATCGATTCCATAATTGAAAATACTGCGCTCGACCTGACACTGGAGTCAACATTTATCATTAGTTCATACATTTTCACTATCCGCTTAGGGTCAAAAGTATTTTCGTTTGTAAACTTTTGACGGTATTTATTAATTAAAAATGTGCATTCACACGATTCGATAGATGGTGACTTACGACGACGTCATCAGCTAGTCTCTATTACCACAGTTGAATAAATTATTCAGGAATGGTAGTCTTGTTTCTCTATCCACGTTGTCAGCTGATTCAGTGGTTTTCTGCTGTTGGAGGTTTTTCTAAGCTCTGTATTGTCATGTACATCCTATTGTATTTGTTACTTCTTCGCTGGTTTGGTTCTGATGATTCTCACCGAATTCCGCTGGTTCGTTGCTGCTAATTATAAGAGCAGTTTGTCGCTGATTTGTAATTTGTTTTCTTCAAACATGCTTCATCCAATAAAAAAGCAATTTAATATGGCATTTAGGTTTTATATTTGATAGTAATATAGTTATATTTAATTTGTTTTGTCACTTCAATCGATTAATAAGTGTGAGGTAGTGGTATGCTTTTTAATATTGTAAATATAGTATTTGTTTTTTATTAAAAAAAAGTAGTCAGGGTTTTCAATTCGCAATAGAATAGAAACATCAACAAATCAAGCAATAGAGCTTGAACGCAACAACTTTGTTCCCAAGGGTTCGTCAAATAAAATAGAGTCCTTAGAAAATCAGTTCTTCGTACATTGTAGAACTATCTAAGAAGAGTCACTAACCACATTTATAACATTTAGACAAGAAGGGAGAGAAGCCCCCTATAATGCTTAACGGAAAAAACAAAATTGGTAGGAGAACAACAAGGAGAAGAAATCCGCCTTGTCCAAAATCGAATCATCAAGAAGCTTAGAAGAAACAACAATTGAGTAGCAAGCTTATTATTCATGTGTGTACAAGGAGGAAAATTTTAAAAAATTATTTGTTGATTAGATGGGGTATAATATATTAATTAAGGGACAGGTCGGATAATATAGATTGAAATCAACCGATTCTAACAAGAGTGTGTGTGTGTGTAGTTGATTTGGCTACAAGTTTGATTCATAGTATGCACAATTATGATTAGTATAGTTCAAATTGAGTTTGTTCTTTAGAACGGATATTTGTTAAATATTAATGAGCAAATTATTTTCTAATAGATTGATTGGTTGATTTTGAATTTGATACTAAGACCTTGAAATTGAGTTTATTTTTATAATAAACAATTGATAAATATTAATTATCAAATGGAGTGGCTTTGTAGATTGATTAATTAATTTATGAATGCTAAGACTATAGTTGATGCTAATTAGTTAAAGAGAAAAATATATTGAAAATTGTAATTACATTGTAACATGCTTGAAAATATAATTGATAATAACCAATTAAAACTAAAAGTATTTTTATTTGCCTAATGAATATTCATATTTGATACACTATTATTTAAATTTAGAATTATAAAAGTTCAATAATTGTAAAATTATAAATAGTTATAAAAAAATGAAAACCTAATTATGAACTAATATATATCATATATTTAAAAAACTAAAAAAATAAATTAAAATTTAAAACAATTCTAATATTTGGTAAAAAGATAAAAATAACTCTAACTAAAAATAAAATAAAATGAAATAATTTCAAACTACAAGAAGAAAAACTATCTTACAATTAGACTATTTTTTTTTTTAAATTAAAATAATTTTATAAAATATAAAATATATAAAGTTATTAAATATTTAGATTATAAATTAAAAAATTATATATTAAGAAAATTTTATTTGTAGTGTCCATGATAGATGTGAACAAGATTTTTGGAATAACTCTGTGCAATTTTATCTTCAAGTTAAATGTTTTTTATTAAAATATTATCTTTAAATTATTTTATTAACATAACTACATCAATTAAATTTCGAAGAAATCTACAAATAAATTTTAAAAATAAAAGTAAAATAAGAGAATTTTTTAACTTGCCCCACGTGCGCAACCTTTTATTTCGTGAGGTGTTTTTATTTTTTAACTTGCCGCACGTGCACAGCCTTTTATTTCGTGGGGACAAAATTGTACGGAAACAATTAAAAGATTTAATAAGAAAAAGCCTTTTAATTCTTCCTATGTAAACGTAAAGTTCATCATTCCTTACCCCCATTTTTCTTGGACGCATGTACGCATAATAATAACTAGAAGTACTATTCACTATGTAAACGTAAAGTTCATCATTCTGCCTATGTAAATGTAAAGTTCATCATTCTGCCGAGCCGCTCTGTCTGTCAATGTCGTTTCACATCGTTTTTTACAAGATATTTCCTCGAATTTTGTGAAAACCAGCATAATAATAACTAGAAGTACTATTCACTAGTATGCATACCGAATAGTATATAAACTAGAACTTGGCATTGCATCTTAAAAAATTCAAGGATACAGAAAATCATATATCTTAATAGTTAAAGAGTATGTGTTTGTGTATTGATGTGTATTGATGTCATGTGTATTTATCTAATAATAAATTAGATAAATCTAGACTTTTTCTTTAAACAAATGAAGTATTATTTGATTTTGAAATATTAGCATACATATTTAAAACATAAATCAATGCAAATGAAAATAGAAGGTTCACATCTAGTTGGAAAATCAGAGACTAGTTTTGCATGATAAGTGAGATTTTGGAGGCTTTTACCATTAAATGTTATTTTTTGATGACTCAAGCCAATAAAATATGACTCAATAAAATATGTGAAAAATATCCTTTTCAATATATTTATTGCATTTTTATAAGAAAAGATTAAAAAAATAGACACTTGGAGACGAACATCTCTTGATTTAGGGTTATGGTTAGGCATAACATTGAAGTTAGTAGCGTTAGTAGCATTCATGACACAACATTAACGTTCAAGATTTAAGTAAACTTAAATTATGAAGAGGACCTACTAGATGAGCTAGTAAGGTAAAACACCATAGTCACACCAACACACTTATCCATTTTAACTTATAGACCTAACCATGTAGTTCATATTAACCTAAATATTTCAACCTTATAATACAAAAAAGATTATTTAAAAATAGAGATTAATGATTTTTTTAACCTAAAAGAAAAGAGAGATGCTACCATAGAACATGTAAGAAAGAATCATGCAATAGTCAAGAAAAGGTTTTATAAGAGATATAAGGTTAAATGTATTCAAATATCATATTTAATTATTTTTGGACAGATAAAAGGAAAATAATTGTGATCATTATAAATTTGAAAAACTATAGCTAGGTCCTTACTAAATATCAATCATATTATGAGATGATAGCTTTAGGATTAACACTTTACTAGAAAGCTTCTTTGATTGCCACTTAATCTGTACTATGAAGAATTGTTTCGATGCCTAAATTTATTGAGGGAAATTCTTATATAGAGTATATGTTTTTATTTTATTTTTCTTTTCATTTATTTTTATTTTCTATTTATTTTCTTTATTTTTTCTTGGTTTTATCTTTTTATTTTTTTCCATTTAGTTAACCATCTTGATGTAATTTTGTATTTTATCTATATACCACTCTTGGTTTCCATTATTTTAGTGATGGTCTTATATTTTGCATCGTTAGTCATGTAAAATCTTGCCATTGCAGTATTTTAATTTTTAGACCAATCATTATTATAAATGTATTATTTGGTTCTATTTTTACTCACTTCAAGCATAAAATGGATAAATTTATTGAGATTAGAGAATTATGAGTTTAGTGGTCAATTTTTTGATATCTTATTAAACTCTATAGACATTTCAATATGTTCTTGAATTGGTTTGAGGTTATATGTTGTTAGTTTAACTTAGATAAAACATCTTAATATTACATAATTTTATTGATGACCACTAATAATGTCAAGCCATAAATATGCTTCATTATCTATGGACTAATAAAGATTGAAATTCAATAATATAAAAAATTAAAATTAAAATTATAAAAAAAAAAAGTTATGAAAATAGAGTATAATATCACAAGAACTCAATTAGATAGGCGATTCAAGTAATCTTTATTAGTGTTATGGATACCTAACTAGCAAAAGAGCTATCCTTATATTGTAATCATGAGTAATTTTTTTGGGGCTATAGATTCCTAGATATAGGAAAAGAAATACCCATGTTAACAATAATCAAATCCTCTTAATTATACAATGTAATATAATTCGCCCTAATTAGAAGAGCATGGACTTATACAAACTCTTTTAGATTGCACCTTATGGTGATTAGATCTTAATTCCTGAATGAATAAATTGACACAC
This sequence comes from Sequoia sempervirens, assembly GCA_007258455.2. Classification (NCBI taxonomy): domain Eukaryota; kingdom Viridiplantae; phylum Streptophyta; class Pinopsida; order Cupressales; family Cupressaceae; genus Sequoia; species Sequoia sempervirens. The sequence goes on along the minus strand of VDFB02306325.1, from coordinate 704 downwards.
AAACCATTAGATATTAATATTATTTAATTAAATATTTTTTTAATATTTTCTTGTCATATATTTGAGGTCCTCTTGTGTATTTTGGTGGAGGATTTAGACTTCTCATTTTCTAAGGAGTCATTATATTAAAAATATCATTAGAATTTTTATATCTTTTTTTTATTATTATTTCTTAAACACACATGCACCATTTTTATTGATCAAAACAAGGATTCTTCTTCTTTATTTTCTTTTCTATTTTCTATTTTTTCCTTCTTTAATGCTTTCTTTCTAGTTGAAGCACTATAAAATCCGCAAATGACTTAAACCTCAAATACATATTAGCCATGGGTTAGTTTAAGCCATGCATATCTACAAGTACTCCTATGAAATAATACATCATGCCTTATAAGAAAAAAAAAATTAAAAAAATGAAAGAAGCAATCATGAAATGAAAGAAGCAAGCATGATCTATACCTATTCCATAGTGGATTGGTTTCACTTGTGCAAAGTGATCCTTTCCCGATCCTTGCTAAACTCAATGATAGATGCCTTGAAGATGGAGTGAAATGGACAAAATCAGCTCTCAATTGAAGAGAATAACTTTGCATGAAGATTGTAGATGGATTGTTGAAGAATAAGCTCTCTATTTATAGATTCTCAAGTTGAAATAGTGCTCAAAAGAGAGCAATGTGGGATAAAGTTTTAGCCAATGAGATGGAGCC
>VDFB02306324.1:0-11682 GCA_007258455.2 Sequoia sempervirens | reverse complement strand
AGTTAATTTTTGCTGCTTGCAAACAAGAGGCACAATCTCTATGGAAATTTTAGCACTTAAGATTATGCAGCAGTCTGCGTCGCCTCTTTCATATTGTGTTTTGTTTTTTATTGAGAAGTTGCTAATTCGAATGCCTGAACCAACTGCGATCTGTGGTAAGAATGTGTCTATTAAATTGTTGCTAATGTTCATTGTTATTGTCATTTGTCCTTTTGAATCCATAAGGTCCACATGGACAATTTTTGCTTTTTTTTGTGCATTGGGGCTTTTGTTTGTTGTAGGTCCATATATGACGAGAACATCACCTTCAAATACAGATCCATTTTGTTGTGTGCAAAGGTCCAGTATTGTGGTGGTTTGCCTAGATGTCGGGGAGAAGCTGCAAATGCATTGAAAGCATATTTTGATATCATTAAAAAGAAATATACTAGTCTAATATTAATAGAAACGCTGATTGGGAATTAGCTGCAAACAAACTGTGTTGAAATTATTTGATAAAACACAACAACTAACACAAGATATGTGATATCTATTATCTATTCAGAGCAATCAAACCTTAATTATAATAATAGAAAGGAACTGAGCAGCACATAGATCCATTATAATTCTGAACAGAATCTCAATCTTTAGCTGTTTGGATGCTTTGCTCTTATTATTTACAACAACTCAGAGAAACCTCATATAATGCATGACAGTTAGCCTGAAACGGAGCAATCTTGGAAATGAACATCTGCTTCAAAATACAGGGTTGACACTTCCTATTACAGCCTCTAAATCATTCATTGATTTGTTCTATGCTATATTTACTCTACTTAATGCTGGTCTTGCTTGATACTCGCAACAGAATTATAAACACGTTTTGGACTTTGAAGTTATGCTCTGTAATTTTTTATGGTAATAAAGGTACAACATGCTTCTAGATAGGGTTATACTCATTTACTTCTATTTTATTAAGTATTTTTTACTCTATTTGAAATACTTGAACATCCTACATTTCTCTCAATATCCTTCAATTTATGTGATGTATCAGTTTTCTTATAAACAAACAAAAATATGCTTTATTTAATCAGAATTGACCAAGGCATGTTTTTAATGTTTAATAGGACAATGCTATTGTAATGCATGCAATAATTGGTTGGGAGTCATCTATCGGCAAATGGGCAAGAGTTCAGGTAGGATTTAATCTCATTTTTTTTGTTTTTTTGTTTTGTGTAAAGAGTCGAAATAAACTTTCTTAGAAGGTGTGGGTTAAATCAAGAACCTGACCATCATAAGACAAAACAATTGTCTGTCCAATGTTATCCAATACATCCTCTTGTACTGAGTACTATGATCCATTTCAACAATAGATCCAATAAAGACAAAGACTATTGTTCCTTCTGTAATTAATACTATCAGAGTATTTATGTACTTCTACTATATAACAGTATATTAATACTTAATTACATGCACGTTGTTTCTCTCCATCATTCTGGAAATACTCCTTTTGTCATATAGAAAATGAAACATTGAGCCCTTAACAAAAGGAAAGTGAGAACAGGAAAATATTAGGGGAGCCCTTCAAGAGGATGAGGACTCTTTTGTTTTGGATCATGGGAGCTGTGTCTTGCATGGGTGGGCATGAATAGGCTGTTTGGTAGTTGGCTTATAGATTGAGAATCACCAGTCCATTCTTTGTGCTTGTGTACCACTACAACTGCCAGCCTATGTTGCTTGTGTCTTGCCAAATGAAGTTTGATGATTTCCTACATTGCTTCAGCTATCATTCTTTTAATTGGGTCATACATAAGGAACTTATCAATGGTCTGAAGTTTATACTGCTAAATACAAAAGTTTTTATAAATTATGTGATACATTCATTATATTTTCCATGCGGTTTGGTCAATTGGTCATGCATCCTTCCAGTACAGGGATTTGAGCATCACGGTCTCCATTTTTTTTCCCAACTGATTCATAGGATATGGATTGCTTAGACCTTGACCAAGTGAAGTTGGATTTAATTGCATAACCACTTCAAGAATTTGTTAAATACATTGTTCTACTTGGTCCATATTCTAGTCCAATATCTTTAAAGACATTTTTTATTGGTAGTTACTTGACAATTATGCAACTAATGAGAAAGAAAATCAAGAGCAAAGCGAGAGACAATTTCCAGCATGTGGTAATAATTTGCATGGTAATAGTTTGAGATGAATACCTTTGTTTACTGTGTGTGCGTTGTGTTTCCAATCTTGAAGGGGGTGTGTTCTCTGGCTTGTTGCTGTGCAATGGTGTATGACAAAGAGGAAAAGAAGTGTAAGACATAGAATCGATAAAATATGATATAAGTTTCAATTTACTTGTTGTAATTGACATGCATAACTGTGTCTGTATATTTTCTTGTGGACCAAGACCAAGACAAACATAATTAATATACAGAAATTCGCATTGGACAAGAAAACATTAAATTGAATATGTGATTAGTAATAGCAAAATGAAACTAAGTTAAGTGATCTCTACAAAATAAGCCTACATACTGAGAAAGGTGATATGAAAACAAATATAAATTGTAGAAGTATAGAGCATGAAATTAAGGCAAGTTTACTAGGAATGAAGGAGATCGTGCTGTTACCTTTGTTTTGTTTCACTGGCTTGGGTGTTGAGGCTGCAAGAAGCAATGCTTTTTAGTTCTACATTGTCAGTGGGGCTATAAGAAAGGAGAGCCAAGATTGTCAGCTAGAAAGCTAGCCAAAAATTTACTGTAAAAGTGTTAATTTATCTAGCGTAGTAGACATGATTTTACCGTTTTCTTGGCTGCTCTTGTCCACAGGCAATATCCTGCATACTCGTGTACATGCTGCCAAGGCATTTACAAAGCAGAAACTTTTTTTATTTAATATTTATGCAATGAAAGGAACCTGTTAGTCAATGGTGAGATGCATAATTTTTTTTGGCATTGCATTGGGTGCTTGTGAAAACAATGAACCACTTGATCTTGGCTAGCTGATATTGGTTCAACAATGACAATAACAAAATATACTTAGCAGAAGTAGCCAGCTGTATTGCAGACAAGTAGTATGTGGAATTAATACCTATGCTTTGTTTAGCTCCTTGGTACACTTATTTTGCAAGGAGGTGTGTTTTTTGAATCAATGGTCTGCAACTGCCTAAAACAAAGAAGAACAATATTGCAAGTTACAAAGTTGAACAAAGTGAGAATTTACTTTGTATTCATTTAACATTTTTGACATGTTTCACTGTTTTCTAATTTGCTCTTGTGGCCTAAACAGATCTGCGCCAGTGGACTGTATATGCTTGGAGTATCTGCAAAAGGAAAACAGTGATAGTTAGGGAAGGAAACAAGAGCACCACTAAAGTAAAAATGTTCAACAGACTACTTTTCAACTAAATTGTTTGTTGATATTTGCTAGATACTTTACTCTTTTTTTGCCACATGTTCTTGTTTTGAAGGAACCGAAGCTGAGGAAGGTGCCTTGCTAGTATACATGTTGTGTACTCACCCGCAAAATAGCGTTTATTTCAGATGCTGTCATATTAGTTTATAGTGTTCAACATTGAGCAAGTCAATGATCTAAGCAAAAAAATACACATTGCGTGAAGCAAAATTTCTATTCATGTTTAGTTGTGGGAAAATGTATACCAACATCATATTAGTTTATAGTGTTCAACATTGATCAAGTCAATGATCTAAGCAAAGAATTACACATTGCGTGAAGCAAAATTTCTATTCATGTTTAGTTGTGGGAAAATGTATACCTTGTTTAAACAATGCTATCAATGTGAGTTAGAAGAATGTCATGATCAATCCAATATGCTTCTAGCCTTTGACTTTTAGTTGTGTGTGCATTGTTGTTTGTCCAAATGTGATCAATAATGGTATTTGACAAATGGTCCACCTCTTCAAGTAACAAGTGCAAATTGTGTATTTGCATGTGTTGTTTAAACATATGGACAATCTTTGTATATGTGGAAATGTTAATGTTGAAGTCACCTGCAATATATATGATGTCATCGCTAGGAACAATTGCCATTGCATTTTGGATAATTTTAATGATATTTTTAAGTGTTGTTGCTGGTTTGGCATAAACATTACAAATGAAATGTGTTTTTCCATTAAGTATAAATGAAAGCAACATTGCTTCAACAGTTTCAAGTGTTAAAGGTATTGTGTTCAACACGTATATGTTCTTTCTAACACAAGTCATTATACCATGCACATGGTATGTTACAAAGCAATTGTAATTTGGTAATGGATTGTCTGCTGCCAATGTTTTCAAGTGGGTTTCTTATAGACATATAATGTCCGATGACATTAAGTCGTTGTCATGTAAGATGTCTTGTTTATGCAATTGGAAATGGTGAGTGTTTAATGTAGATAGTGTAATACATGATATATGTTCTTTATAATGAATGTTATTTTGAAGAGTCCAACTAGCAATTGTTTGTAGTCGTTCCATTTCTTGCACAATTGTTGGTTTGACCTTAAAGTTCTTTGGTGTTAGAGGGTTTAATAGAAAAAGTGTTTCAATGCTTGAAGTTCAAGACAAAGCTGTGTATGTTAAGCCGTGTTGGTGCACACCAGAAGGGTCAAATGCAACACCATGCATAATGAGCCCTTGTGCTCTATGTATTGTTCGGGCACATGCTAGTTGTAGTGGGAATTGTTTTCTAATAGTTCTCTTTTGTGTAGTGGCTATTTTTTGGAGCGGTCTCGCAACTCGAAGAATTGGAATCCATCCATTGTCAACATATGTCTAGTTAACGTGTGTTAATTTTGCAACTAGACATTTCCCAACATGAAGATCATTGAACTGAACCCAAATGATATCTATGCCAGTAGTTCGTGTATATGCTTTGAATTTCCCATATGATCCATTGACAAGACCATCCTGTAGTTCCCACCATAGATCTCAACCAATATGTCTTTTTTTAATATTATTTTGTTTTCCAGAGCTGCAATATGTTTGTTCAATGGTTCTATCTCAACAGAGTTGTCTTGTTCATCAATTGCATCTATTGTAACTAGTTGTCCAGGCATAGCAGATAATATCTTTTGGTTTTGAGCATTGACATCCTTTTTTCTATTAAAAAGGAATGGGAATGATGGGTCTGTAGGTGGAGAGCGTAAGCATTTGTTATTCAAGTATGCTATGTCCATCTCTGTCTGGGAACCTGTACGTATTTTATTAAGGATCGTGATAAAAATTTGGTTTTTTTGCCTCATGGTTGTTTATAAGTTGTAGCATTTGACATTTTGTTGCCAAAAGTCATATGGTATTAGCTCTGTATCCATTGGTGGACTTTGGAACACTGGACAATCATGTATAGGTTCTACTTGGTACAAGTCACCACAAAAAATAATGTCCAATCCACCAAAATGTTTAGCAGGTGTTTGCATTATTTCACACAATCTTTTATCTATAGAACGTAGGAGTCTTGCTCCAACTAGGGAGATCTCATCTATGACAATAATATGCAATTGCTCATATTGTTTTGCCAATGCATCTAATCTTTCTAAGCTCAAGGGAACGTAAGTACATTTCATTAATGGCAAAAGAAGTGCAGAGTGCAATGTTGTACCTCCTATGTTAGAAGCTGCTTTTCCTGTATATGCAAGTAACAAGCCCTTTGTCTTGTCTGGGTCACTATCAATTGAGTTATTGTATATACGAAGAAGGCCTTGGTATATTGCTTTTGCAGTAAAGGTCTTCCCTGTGCCAGCTCCTCCTATTAAGAATAGATGCAATGGCTGAAGCTTTTTTCATTGTTTTTTCATTAATATGTCCTTCACTATGGCTTGTTGTTCTATGTTCAACATTTTGCGAATATTGTAATACTCTGTGTTGTCAAGCAAATGTGGATGTGTAGCTATTTCAAGTGGTCTTTCTATTTTCTTTGTGTACACACTATGTCGTAGTGTGTCTAAATCTGCTTTTAAGTTGTACTCTTCACAGTCTCTGCAATTTTGTTTTTGTGTTTTGTGTTGATTGTTATAGCTATCATCATCAATGTTGTCTTCAATAATAGCATCGCCAATGTCACCCCATAACTCATTTACATTGTACGTATACTTTTCTTCATTAAGTTGTACTGTCTTTTGATTCTTAGCAAAAGCATGTTGCCATGTTGCGAAGTCTTGTTTCAATGTGTTCTCATTAATAGAGAAAGGAACATATAGCAAAAGTTTCTCCCTATAGTAGTTTTCAATGTCAACATGCCTATTGTACTTGATAAATCTGATAATCTGTGGTTTGGTTCGTCGTGTTAATTTCCCTTTTCCTATTGTGTATTCTGCAACAAATTCTATGAAACAAATATTGGCCAATGCTTGAGGATGTGCAATGTAATGGTCAATCAAGGTTTTGCAAGCAATATTTTGTGACTCATCGGGTTCATTGCTCAGAAATTTGGAAGAATTTAAAATAAATGTGTGATTTTCAGGAGTAGAAGTGTCTATGAATTTACATTTTCGTGAACTATAGTTAAGTGGAAGTGAAAGCACAATGTGTACCTCTTGTTGAGCAGACATCTGCTGTAAATTGAGTAAGGCGTTGCCAAGTTTTGTTAACATATTAATGGCATCGATGTTATGCTGCCTATGGTCTGTGCGTATCTTATTGAATGCTTTTGTCATTGAGTTATTACATTTTGTCATGTAGGAGCTATAGTATGTTGCTGCAGCATATGCATTGAGAACAAATTGTGCATCTATATTTGCTTGCCACAAATGCAGAATATGGGGTGCAAAAGAATTATTCCATATGTGAGCTAGTTTTCTTTTTAAGAACAATGTTGGCCTAACCAATGTAGATCATATTGCTTCTATGTATTCGCCTTCAGCCATGTTTATGTTGTCCAAGAAATCTTCAAAGGATATAGAAGAATCATAACTTGAAGTCTCCAAAGTCGAATATAGTTTCTTAGCAATATGCATACTGCATTGTTCTCTGTCAGCACATGGTTCAAGTACTGTTGTTGCTTTCATGGGTGGTTGTGGGAAACCAAAGCGACACCTTTTCCATTTTATGATTCTACATTGTCTAGTGTGATGATGTGTGTGTAATTTGGCTATTTGACCATCTAAACTTTTTGTATTACAAGTTATATATTTGTCTACAAACTGTTGAATAGTGGCATTGCTATGTTTTCCATAGACCGGTGCATCTTTAACCCCTAGCATAAAATGATCATGTTCATTGCCTTGGTTTTGGAATTCTGTAACTGAGAAGTAGTCCAGTACCTTTCCAAAGAAGGTTTCATCTGAACATAGCAATCTTTTCATTGCATTAATCCTATGTTTATAATAGCGTGTACAAGTGACTGGATCCTTTTTTATTAGAGAGAAAATGTCAATGTCAGGAGGTGAATTGGATTGTGTTTGGCTTGACCTTGTGTAATGTGATATGTACAACTCTTCCAATGTTTTTGTTAATGGTGTCCAATTTTGCTTTGCACTAGTGAACATTAAAAAGAAGGTTGGTGGTCCTAATTGTCGTATCATTGCAAAAACATTCTTCTTTATATATTGAAAATAGTCTGGTGAATTTCCTATTTTTTTGAAATTTGTATATCCAATATCTGATCCCAATAACTTTTCAAGATTTGGTTTGTACTTGACATCTTTTGCTAGTAGAGTTTTGCCTCGTAGTTTCCCCTTGCGAATTCGTATCCATATGGTAGAGAAGACCTGGCCAATTAGTATTTTGACAGTTTTGAAAAATAGATTAGTTGTATGATAGGCAAATGATCGATTTGAATTTTGCAACTCCCATTGGGCAATTTTTTGATATGAGAGTCTTTTTTCCCTTGCTTCATCACGTAGCTCCCCAAAAAAAAGTGTGGGGAAGTTCATCTCCTTTGCATATTTATCTTGGAACATTCCTAGGGGTTGTTTTCCTTCTGCTAGTGCAATCTCTATTACTTTGTCTTGGAGAGAATGTATAGTTCTTGACTCAGTAAACCCATGTATCAAACTATCTGTTTCAATCTCTGGTGCATTGTTAATTTCATTGTCGTCGTCAGTTGATGAAGACTCGACATCATCAAGGACCTATTCTTGTAAAGGGTAGAAATGCTCATGCCACTTCTTGTTCAATTTTACACTATGCATTTTGTATAGTGTTGTTTTGCACAATTCATTAAGAGCATTCATAATAGTATTTGGTCGCACTCTTCCATTTTGATATGCATTTGTGTATTGCAAACGTCTCTTTAATGCAACAACAACTTTCCATGTTTCATTCAATGATCGTGGCAATATTGTTTGCATGATGTTAATGTCGGTTGGCACATTGATAATGGTTCTAGATAATCCAATTTGAGCCCTCTTGTGTCCCAGCTGCCATATCTGTGCAAATGCAATTCGAAGTGCCACTAGCCTTTCCTCAAGTTCTGAAAGCATAGCTGTGTGTTCTAATGGATTGTTTCTTCTGATATGTTCTGGGGTTCCATATCGTGGTTTTATGTTTTGTTGCAAATGTTGAGAACAAAACTTGCATATCTTGTTTCCAAGAAAGTGTTTTTTCTTTGATAGTAGTAATTCGTATGTTTCTTTTGTTTTCTGTGTTAGTTTTTTTATGTTTTTCTTGAAATGGAGCCGTTGGAAAATTGCACACACATGTTTTGGCGTGTCTTGAATTTTTGCCATATAAGATTCTACTACTGTCTTTTGTCTCTTTGTTGAATTTTGTACAGATTGAATTTTAGCTATTTCACGCATTTGTCGCTTTACTTTGCAAAGTGAGTCATGGGAGATTTGATTAAAGAAATTTTTTGATTGTGCAACAATGTCAAATTGTACACGCTGGCTATTACCAGTAGGTTTGAGATCATGGCACATTTTTTTAGAGGTATTTGATAACCTTGTGGAGGCATTAATCTGTACATGTAGATTTTTTTGAATGGTTTGTTTCAGTCTGTGGATACTAATCTTTTGTGTTGCTGTAACTAGTGTTGTTTTTGGTTGCCCAACATTACCGCTAGTTGCCACAACAATGTCCACTCCATATGGAGTATAATGTGTATCCATGTCATTGACTTGGTGACACATGATATTGTATACTTTGGTGGGCCTGACACATTTGCAAAACTCTTTTATACACACGTTATTGGCTATTGACCAAATCTTAATCTCTACTTGCAAAATGTAGGATAGCCATTCAAAACAAAAATCCGCTCCTTCAATTCTACTTTGTTCATATGGCTGTCCAACCTTTGCAATAAATGCTTCCCAACTCAGGAAACCACCAACGGTCAAGTGAGATTTGATACATGTATCGATACAATTCAGTGCGACTTTGTCTCGACGAAGTATTGCATTGTAAAAGGACTGGGCCATGTATTGTCTAAGACATTGACTATCATATTCATTGTTTGTCAAAGTAGCGACTGTATTAAAAAGACTGTCTCCACAATCTGATATTGACAGTGCATTTTTGCACAAGTTAGACAATGTACGCACTAAACCATCTTTTGCAAAACTCTTAGCTGATTCTGAAAGTGTGTTTGATGTTTGACCTTGGTGAGTCTGTGCCTGGAGCAGAGTTCTTTTTTTGTTAATAAGTGGTTCAAAATGTCCTTGCTCAGGGTTCTCATCATGGAACAAGATAGAATATGTATTATTTTGTGACCCCTCATTGAAATGCAAGTACTTTGTTTTTGTTGTTGAAGACCAGATACATATTCCAATATTCAACCATTTTGCTAGCCACTTAATACAGAAGACATCCCCCCAAAGGCCATATTCATTACGGTTCGGGTTTTGAATTGTTGACAACTGCATACGTCGTAAATATGTATCAACATCGCTGACTCCATGCACTCCATGTAATCTAGAAAATGTATGCAGATCTAGTTCAAGGTCGTAAGATAATAAAGCATCACGATCTTTGTTTTTTAGGCAATTGATAAAGTAGTCAATAATTCCATTCCATAGTTGCAAAGAAGTGTATTGCATATGTAACAACAACTGGAACGAATCAAAAAGACAGTCGCATATGTTGTAGGCAAATGGTTTTAACCTGAACATGCTATTGTATGCCAATATTGTGTCAATTGACAGGGCTAACAGATCACTGCTAGTGGGTTTATAGTTCTCTGCATCTATGACATTCTCTACTGATTTTGTCAAGACCAATGTGGTTTTCATCTTGTCCATCGTATAGCAACAATGGGAACAATTAATAAGACAAGCTTAGCATCAGCTTGCCGTGTTTTAATTCAAGGGGTAAACGCTTTTGACCGGAGCTATGAACCGGATACAACCATTCAACAATACCACCCCAACGGGGTTTGAACCTTGGTGGCAAGAACAACAATGTCACGTATAAACCATCACACCATGCCAATACCGGCATCAGCTTGCCATGTTTGGTTTTGTATTGTATTTTCAATTTCTATTGTGTAAGAACAGTTTTGGTCTCATTTGGTTTTGTATTGTATTTCCAATTTCTATTGCAATATTCCAAGGTATAGAAATAAAGCACAAAATATTTTAAATGTTCACATTGCCACTGAATCTTAAATCAAGCAAACAAAAGCATGTTTTCATATTAGTAAAAGGAAATATACCAGTCTAACATCAATACAAAACATCAGAAGACTAATAGAACTCAACATATTGTTTTTTGTTGGCTGTAATAGAAAATAAGTGCCATAGTTGTATTTTTTAGTAAAAAAGAGAAAGGTATCATGAAAGCAAGGAAAGTGTATCTGTTTCCTTACATTGTTCAAGAATTTAAGCAAATATAAGAGCTATATAACTATATGTATCTTGCTACTGAAAACATTCCAACATAGCCAACAACTTAAAACCGTCATAAATTTTGAGGAAATAATAAATTAAACTCTACCAGGTAATTTATGTCAGCCAATGACAAACATTTGTTTCAAGTGTTTCAATATTTATTAATGTGTGCATATGAGTATGTGATTACAATAATTGCTGATACAGGAAAAAAGGTTGGTATTCATGCCTTTAAAATTACATCCTCATCATTTAGGTTCATCCTTGAAGAACCAGACACTACCTGGGAAAAAATTCTACTAAACAGATAGCGTAGACTCAAGAACAGATAATGAAGACTGAAGAAGTTTAAGCAATGTTGATCAAGTAGAGGAAATGGTTGATCCATCATGTTGTTCAATTTAGCTATTGGCTTCGATTATGCTAGTGTTTTGACCATCAACATTTCATATCACAGTCTTGACAATTTTACCATGTCTGTTCATTGCTATTCTAGAGATGTGTGGATTAGTTGTGACAATAAAGAGACTGTGCACTTGAGAAATGACAATACAGGTGCCAATACAAAATTGGAAATAAGGATGCCATTAAAATTAACATTTATACTGGTGCTTCTTAGGCAAGTATGAAATGCTTATTAAACTATTGTTGCAAGTTTACAACGGGGAATGTCTATTGTGTAGGGCATACTACCTAGTGGAAGAAAAGTAGCAATAAAGCAATTGCCACAATTGTGCAAACAAGGGAATCACGAGTTTCTGATTGAAGTAACCACAATATCTGCAGTATAACATCCAAAGCTTGTTTAAATTTATGGTTGTTGTGTAGAAGGAGGAGAGCTTCTCCTAGTATACGAATATATGAAAAATGGCAACCTTGCTCAAGCTTTATTTGGTAAAGCCATCCTATGCTTATATCCAATTCTGCTAGACAGAAAT
>VDFB02306320.1:0-63804 GCA_007258455.2 Sequoia sempervirens | reverse complement strand
GTACCAAGAAATATGAGTGCCTGAACTTAGATGGTAGTACTTGGTCAATTGATCGAGCATCCTCCCTATAATTATTGTGGCAAATTTGTATTGGCATTTTCCTTTTTCTTTCTCAAGCTTAAAGGCCAAACCAATCTAATACTCATGGAAATTATCATTGTGGTCTAAGCCATACATGAAAGCTAACATCAAGAACACATCTTTCAAGTCCGATTTGAACAAACTAAATGACAGAGGGAATATGGGCCCTTCATCGTCAAGTCCCTTACTTATTTCATCCTTGTAGAAATGCACCATATCTCTCCTTCCTCTCCAGAATTTGTTTATATTGGACTTCATATGAGTAGGGATGCATAGCATATCCCTAATTTTCACAACATTGATGGTGATTTTGAGCTCCCAACCTCTAATGGTTCCACTCTCCTTATCTAGCTTTTTAGCACAGATGTCAACCAGCTCTAGACACGAATGTGTGAAGGGAAACATGCATTGTGGTGAACCACAATGCCAGAGCCTTGCTCCTAGGCCTACGACACTTCCTAGTGGTGACTTGGTGACCATCCTCTAAAAGGCCCCTTCTCACAAATTTTTAGGGTTGGTATGCAACTTTGGATTAAAGATATTGTCTACAAAATCCTTGACCACCTTTTGTTTGATGTGGTCTCTAGGCGTTATGCTTCTAGTCCCATTCTTTTGGAATTGGTGCATTAGCGAAGGAGATATCCCAAAATACGTCAGCATATGTTGGCTAGGAGAAAGTAATTTCAACACCCCTATCAGAGGATGACACTTTAGCAACCATTATCACAACTTTTGAAAGATTTTCTACAACTCTTTCTTCTGGACTTAGAGAATTTTATTCTGCCAAGAGCTTACACTTAGAAATGTTTTTCTTTGGTAATCAATTGACTCATACGTTAAAGAATGAATGCATGGTCATTAATGCTAGCCTTTTGAGTACTGCCAGCAAAGGATAATATGTGCAGTATAAATGCCTACGTTCTTGGGAAATGTGACCTCTACTTTGGGAAGGGAATTCCAGTGTATTCCTTACTCAGTTTTTGGTGATGGAAAACCTTGAGAAACATGAGACATAATTGGAAAATATTCCTATATTAATTGAGCAAGAAGTGGCCTTTAATGACTAAAATGAAGAAATTAGGGTGTGCCTACCTTTTAGGAGTTGGACAACTTAGGGAACCCTATTTTTCTCTCTATTTCATTCAAGGAAACCTTAGAGATCTCAATCCAATAATTGAGTTAAGAAGAGGGATCTACAATAGGGTCTCCTTGGGGTGTGATTAAAGACTAGAAAGGGGGTTCACCACTAAGAAAATGCTTAGAAAGAAAGAAATGTAAGCAACATACAAATCTAACTACATGACCTAGAAAATGGAACTCCAAAGCATGTAATCAGACTGATAAACATAATAAAATAGAGAAGTACTTGGAGAAATGAAGATGACTAAGCAAGGCCTAAAAACCCTAAAAATTGTTGCTTTTGATGTGTACTAGGACTGATACACCAGACTAGGTGATTTAGTCCTAGTATAGAATTTTTAGGTAATATCTAGAATCTCTTAGTGATTGATCTAGATCTGTTGAAATCTAGTAAAAAGGAAGTACTAGGACTCATTGCCCAAATTGTTGCAAAGTGTCCTAGGAGTAGAATTCTGAAGCAAAACTTTGTGAGCCTTTGAAGATAGATTAAATAAGTATTCCCCACTAGTTTCGTGCAAATAGGTTAGATATATTGCTCTAGATCTAAGTTTCATGAACCTTAAAAACTTTTTATGACAACTTTGACAAATTTTGCAACTTTTTCATTTCGATACTTTTGAAGGCTTCAAATCCATTTTTTCTTCAACCTATCAACCTACAATCACACAAAGAGAGAGAGAGAGAGAGAGAGAGAGAGAGAGAGAGAGAGAGAGAGAAAGTGTTGTTTTGTTAGGGAATAGGGGTTTACCTTGGTCAAACCCTGTTTTGGTAATCAAACCTTAATGAGAATGAAACATGAATGAAAAGAAACATGAAACATGAGATGAAACAATAGAACCTTGTTTTAAACCTTGTAGATCTAAAAATAAGCATGAAGTGGCCTCAATGGATGTAGATCTTGATCATGATTCTTGATGAATAATAATGCCTTTGAATACTTGAATTGATCTTGAACAATACATCACAACATTAGCTCAAAACCACAAGCATGATGCATGAAGCCTTTGACATGATAATGGATCTTGATTGCTGCAATAATCTTCTACAAATATACCTTTGAATTCCTTAAAAATGTTCTTAAATGCTCTATGATTCTCTTGTGAAAGTACTCTTGATTTCTTATGAAACTCTAGGATGAAACTATGTAAAATAACCTTGTATCTATAGTTATTTATGCAAAATTTACCCAAATTACAACACTACAAGGTGACATTAGATCTAGGATAATAAAATCCCACCAAGAATTTGATTCAAAATGGGTCCTGGTTAAAGAAGGACTCATACACCAGCTGTGGCATATGAGTCCCAATAGCTAAAACCTAAGATATTTCTAGGAGTGTCTTGTTTAATATGAAATTTGAAATTAGATCCCAAGACCTAGGTGGGACTCATACACCCAAGGTAGCATATGAGTCCCAGATCACCAAATCTGGAACACATGATCTAAAATATTGAATTATGATTGGTTATTTGTTGAGTGTTAGGATTATCCTAAGAAAAATACATTTAATGAGGCTTGTGGATGTAAAATAGGACCAATTAGAACATAAAGAATCCAAATTGATTAATAAAGCCCTAGATTAGTGTGAAAGTGTAAAGATACACTTTACAACACCCTAAATAATGCATAATTAGGTCCATTTAGTTTAAAAGGGCCCTAAACTTAATGTGAATGTGTAAAAAATATTACAACACTAAATCTATGAAACATTAGGCTCAATTTTAAATTACTTATTCCCAAATTAAGTGTGAAAAAGGGATACCTTTTCCTACACTATAATGATGGTCTTTTCAAGTGATGGAGTTGGATGATGATCATAAAGGTGATGAACACATGGTGATATATCGTATATACAATTATTAGTAACAACATCTGCATTAAATTTCAAAGCCCTATGAAATCCTTGTTGTATGATTTTCCTTTAGGTCTTGCCATCAACTTGCATTTCCCATTGTCATTCTAACAAGGAAAAAGGTTTTCCGTTTACAATCTTTTCGGTTCACTTTTTTCTATAAATAGAGTGCCACCTTCACCAAAAATATTCATTAAGTCTGCATTTTCTTATTTTGTATTCCATAAAGCATGGGTACTCTGATTAGGCTTTTAATTTGAAAGAAGCATATTTATTTTGGGGGAAGTCACCAATGAGAGAATTAAGAGGTTGTTGTAGATGAAGGATGGTCTGACCATCACCGCATTCAAATGGGTGCTAGGGAGGGATTTTTCATAGATGAAAACCACTACTAGTCAAATGCAAATGCCATTTCTTGGTTTGTCTCCTTGCTTTTGGACCTAAAAATTGTGAAGCCATGAATTGTGCAACTATGTAGAAGCATGTTCTATGGAGACTACTTGGGGGCCTTAATTAAATTTTCGTCATTATTGTTCCTAGTATTGGCATACCCTCTGCTATGGACATCCAACAACATGCATATAATGTCAAGATGGTCCCATGGCTGCCTTTTCTTTCTAATTTTCACATGATGACTCTGGAATGGCACTGCCAGTGAGCAAGGTCTGCCAACTCCTACCTCCTTCACGTTTACAACATTGAGCTATTCTATGACATTGAGTGGATTACTACTTTTGAGAAATTGGTGTTCAAACCCGGTGAAGTGGTAGTAAATATCGACAACTAACCTTGGTTAGTCTCCATGGAGCTATGTAATGATATCCTTGCTACATTAATTTCAAGCCTTGAAAAATATCACTATTTTTGCTTTCTACAGAGTGGAGGTGTAAAATTCATTCTTCTTGTGCCACTACCTCTTGTATGATGAAAATCGCTTTCTTGACAGCCTCTGAAAGAAGATTTTTGCACTTTTTCCTTGAGTTTACAAGCTCTAGTAAATATAAGCCTTTGAGCCATGAACTATATGATAATTTTTCTTTATAAATTCAATATAGTTTCTCTCTATTTTAGCACTTGTCTTATTTGCAAAAAAAGTATTTACAGAAAATTTTTACATATGTTACATAGATTGATTTTTTTTAAAGAACTATGAGCTTTTAATTGAATAATTTCAGGCGAATACCATTAACTGGTATTCTTAGAAAATTTCCATCTAAATCTTCAAGCTCATATGCATTGCTATCCTTGAATTTATAAATTCAAAATGAACCCTTCCATAAAGAATTGAATTTGGTGTGTTGACCTAGTTTTGTAGCCCGTTCATCAAATTTGAGGACAAGACTCCCCTCCCTAAAACCTGGGTCAGAGGCCTTCTTGTCAAAACATCACTTGACTACCTATTGGTGCTTTATCATGGTGTCAAATTCCTTTTATCATTTCTCTTGAAGGCTTAGTAGCTCAGTAATAATCAGTTCCATCCTATTTCTTTCTTCAATCTCTATAGACTTTAGCAATTGTAGCACTAGTATCTCCATTGAAATGGGTAGGACTAATTTCTTCCCATACATCAAATCATAGGGAGAGGCCTTTAAATTTTCTTCAAGGTAATGTGGTCTACCCATAAGGCTACCCATAAATGTTTGTGCCATTCCTTTTGGTGCTTTGACCCAATGTGTTTGATCAGCCTAATCATGTTTTTATTAGTAGACTTTGCTAGTCCATTCCCCTATGGGTAATATTTAGATGAAGTATTTAGATAGAACTTGTCCTTGAGAGTGAAGTCGTACATCCCAAACTCAACAAAGGCTCATGCATTGTCTAAAATGATGGTCTTTGGGGACCCAAACCTTGCTACCAACTCTTCTAGGAAGTTGATGATCTCAGCTTTAGTGGTGTTTTTCAGAGGGGATGCCTCTATCCACCTGGTGACATAATTGGTGGCTATTAAGATCCACTTGTGACTTGAGCTATATATGGGATTGATCATCCAAATGAAATCCATCCCCCACTTTGTGAAGGGCTCCTAAATCATGAACGAGTTTAAGGGAATAGTGGAGTTCTTCTACTTGTCAATGAAAAATTGGCGTTGGGAGAACTTTTTTACTAGATTGTGAGCTTCAAAGAATAATGTGGGCCAATAGTATCCCACTCGCATGATTTTCAACAAAAAAAATTTGGTGGATAAATGTCCACCTTTCAGGCTACTATGGAATTCTCCCAAGATTATTTCTGCTTGTACTTTATCCACGTAGCGAAGGAGAACTCTATCGTAATTCCTTTTAACTAGAATTACTTCAACAAGCACACATCCAAAGACTTGAAGCCTATAGTATCTTCTCTTGTGTGTCAGGACATCGGGTGGGTATTGGTCAGTCTACATGAACTTTGTCTGATCAGCCACCCAGGACTCATCTGAGTCAAATTGATTTGCAAAGACCGAGTCAGCCTCCTCTTCTACCTTGGGGTTGAGCTCTTGAGCAAGATACTCACATAGGCCTCTTCCTCTAACCAAAGTTTTCACCTAGATTTCAACATCATACTCTAGGAACTTAATGATCCAATTTTCTCTTTTCTTAGTGATTTCGCCTTCCTTGATGTACTCCCTCACACTAGGATGGGCTATGAGGACTGTAATTTTATTGGCCGAAACCAAGTGTCAAATTTTTTGAGGCTTTTGACTATAGAAAAGACTTGTTTTTCTTCAAAATTATACCTAGTTTCATACCCTTTTAGGGTCCTTTAATGGAAAGCGATGGGATGTTCCCTACTTTCATCCTTGTCCTTCTGTGTGAGCATAGAGGTTATGCTATGTTGGTTGATGTAAACATACAAAAAAAAATATTTTGAAAAGTCCAGGTTTGCTAATACCAAAGCTATAGAGATGGATACCTTGATCTTCTCAAAATCAAGTTTTCCTTCCTGAGTCCATTTGAATGCTAAGCCTTTCTTTAACATTAGCGTGATAGGTCTTGTAATGCCTATGAAATTTGAGATGAATCTACTAACAAGTTGATCTTCCCAAAGAAATAATACAATCCTTTTTATTATTAGGTAGTGGTAATTCTGTTATAGCCTTCACCCTTTTGGAATCAATGGCTATCCTTTCCTTAGATACCACAAAGCCAAGAAATTTCCTTGTGGAACTCTAAATACACATTTTTGGGATTTAAAGAAATCCCAAACTGTTGGAACTTTTGGAAAACCATTTCTAGGTGAACAAAATGATCACCCTTGGATTTCAAAAATATTGTTAGGTCATCTAGATATATAAGGATGATCTTGTTGATCAAACCATTAAATGAAATTTCCATCACACGTTGAAAGTTGGCACCCATGTTTGAGAGGCCAAAGGGAATTTTTTCATATGCGAACATTCCCCACTTAGTGGTGAACATTGTCTTGTGTTGATCCCCCTCCTTTGACTTGATTGTAACTCGAAAATCCATTAAGTAATGAGAACATCTCTGACCCCGCTGCAGTTTGTAAGATTCTCTCCATCGAAGGCAAGGGGTAGTGATCCTTTAATGAGGCTTCATTCAAGTCTCAAAAATCTACACAAAGCCAAATGTCACTATTCTTCTTTCAGACCGAGACTAGATTAGACACCCAAGTGGAGTGATTAATTGAGTATATAATCTTCAACTCGATTAGCTTCATGAGCTCTCGTGCCATTAGTGCTTCCACCTGCAGGTTGACTGGCCTTTACTTTTTTTGGATGGGCTTGGATCCTTCAGCCAAGTCAATAGTGTGTTGTATTATGTTAGGATCATATCCTTTAAGATTATCATAGGTCTAGGCCATGACTCCATCGTACATAGTGCATAAGGACCTCAACCTCTCTTTATATTTCTATGGCACATTCCCCTCAACTTTGAGTTTCCTTCCATCTCTAACATTGAGGTCTTCATAATCCTCCTTGTCGGTTGTGCATCTCAGTTTACTATTTCTTGAATCTTCATAGTTAAAGAGGTTCTCTAGAGTGATTAAACCTTGTGGGAGCTTATTGCTTTTGAGTTGGATCATTTGCTCCATGCCAACCTCTTTAGATCTGGGTTGTACTTGATCTAAAAACTCTCTAGATTGTCATAGGAAAGTAGAAATTTGGGCATCATCTTTGAAGACCTAACAATTCTAATCATTATCAGGGATAGATGGTTGGATGATGATGTGTACCATATGTTGGTTTCTAGCTAACTCAGAGGCTGGCTCAAATTGTGAGCCAATCAAAGCCATCCTATCCATAGCAGAGTTTTGAGATCTCAGGATGACCTGGATATTAAAAGCCTCAAGCCTTTCAATCAAGTCCCATACTCTATGCTAGTAGGACCAAATTCTCATGTTCTTTATAGTTTCCTATCCTTGGATCTATCTTACTACTAACTCAGAATCTTTGAAAACTTGTACCCCTTTTACGCCCATCTATTTTGCTAGAGCTAGACCATGAACTAGTCCTTCATATTCCATGCCATTTTTCAAACATTGGAAATGAAAGTGGAAAGCCCCAAGGGTCTCTAACCTAGTTGTAGATATAAGATGGATGTTGGCTCCAGAACTTGTCTTACATTTGGCACCATCAAAGTGCAAAGTCCATAAGCCATTGTTAATAGGTTTTCTCAAGACCTCTTGCTCCTTGATCAATTTTGGGACTGCCTGCTCCTCATCGAAGATTACATATGTGCCCAAACGAGTAGCATGAAAGTTACCAAAAGGATCAGAATCAATAATTGGTTCAATAGGACTTCTTCTTCCAAGCTCCAATCACTCATGGCCTCTTCTTCTTCCAACATCTCTGGATAGTACATATCCTTCTTGGAAATGGAGGTATGTGTCACCTCGAAACTCATTACCGCATCCTCCTCTATGTGTTCGGGATGCAAAGGTTCATACAATATCTTCATCTTTGCTCCATGCTTGGTTCTTAATATTGAGTGGGACCAATCAAGTGCCAAGTATCCACTAAGCTTTGCTATGAAATCCATTAATAGGCACATTTTGAAGATAGGGGGATGTCAATTTTGACCACTTCATGGGTAAGTTTTTGGCTCAGATAGGAGTATAAGGTTAAAGAGAGGTCCTTAATGATAAATATGGTTGGGACCTTCTTTCCTTCTAACTACACATTTCCCTTATCTAGGGGCTCATATTTCAAGTTTAGAGCATCGACCACTAGCTTGGGCATGACTGTAGTACTGGCTCCTGAATCTATCATGTTATTATGCAATAACTTATCCCCTACAATAAGAGTCAAGAAGAAGGGGATTGGATTTGGCTTACTTTCTTCTTTCAAAAAAAAAAAAAATTGTCATGTTCACATATGTTGCAGCCCCCAAAGATTGGGGTTCTGACGCAGGTCTTTTACCCTTTTCTTTGTTGTGTGATAGGACTAGATTCAGTGATGGAGTTTGTTCCTCTATATTCAATGCATCTTGAAGAAAATTATTCTACTCCAAAATGGGTAGGACATCCCACAAAGATACATTGGTGACAACCTTCTTCAATTGCTCCACCACATTAAGCATTTTGATTGGTGGGACCTTTGATTTGAATGGGGGTGCTTCTTTTTCTTAAAGAAAAGGTTGGTCTACCATAGGCGGACAATGAACTTTATCCATGGATTTTGGTTGTAATTGTGGTACTTGCAACTGAGGCCGTTGTGATTGCCGAGATGGTGGTGCCGATGGAATATGCTGCACATATTCTCTAGTAAACCTTCTCTTTGATCTGGTATTATTATTTGACTGTACTTGTGGGTTCTCACGGTTGGGACTTAATTTGTGAACACTAAGTCTTATCCCTCCATCCAAGAAAAGAGTGATTGTTCGAGGGAGATATTGCTTCCTTCTCTATGGACAT
The DNA here is from genome assembly GCA_007258455.2 of Sequoia sempervirens. Lineage (NCBI taxonomy): Eukaryota > Viridiplantae > Streptophyta > Pinopsida > Cupressales > Cupressaceae > Sequoia > Sequoia sempervirens. Next base: position 54,877 of record VDFB02306320.1, on the reverse strand, counting down.
TCCTTGCATTTGAGCACTAAATCTGGCATTCTCCATCTCGAAGGACTGGTAACTTTTTGTGTCCATAGGAATGCCTTGACTTCTTTGTTTCACCACCCCTTGTTGAGATTTCCCCATAGATAATTTTGGGGCATGAGCGTCATTGAATGGAAAGCACCATGCATTTGTATCTTCTGCTAGGTTTTTTTTTGTCTTTGAATCAAGTCCTTACTCATGCTGGTTTTGACCGTTTGCAATGGAGTGGTCACCGAGATCATTTTTCCTAATGTCTACGGTTGATTACCCCCTCTTAGATCTCCTTGGTACATATTGTATTGGAAAGGTGATCTCCCTCCTTGATAATTTTTCATGGGGGGATTTGGAGGTGCTACTTGTTGATGTCGAATAATGAAAAGATCATTTGTGGAAGTCCTCATTAAATTATTCATGTCATTGAAATCTATAGCCAATGAAGAAGATCCCAATGTGTTTGGTTGTGTATTTAGATGCACATACATTGAAGGTGGTGGTGTAGTTGATGTGTTAGGGAGTGAAGCAGGGATGTTGGGCAATACCTCGTCTTGTGTTCCACTAGAGATCTCTATGAACATCGACATCGATGATCATGGTGGAAGCTTCCCAACATATATTAAAAAGTTCTCTGCTCTCACAGCTAGATCATATGCATCGGGTAAATTATCACCTCCGAGTGATTGTACCATGACCACAATATCCAAATTGAAGGCCTTCAGATAGAATATGAATGCCATGGTTGCTAGAGTCCTGGCTATCATGGGAATCCTTTGCCAAGTTTTATGGAACCTGGTGTTGAAATCTATCATGGCCTCCTATGGAGCTCTCTTGATTGCGATCAATTGCCATAAAAAGGACAAGTGGTCTCCCTTCTCTAAAAAATGATCAAAAAGCTTGTCTCCAAGGTTATCCCAAGAACATATGGAATTTGGAGCCAGGGATCTATACCAATCTTGAGCCTTCCCTTTAAAGGATACAACTACTAATATGAGGGAAATAATTTTCTTTGTATTATTGTGAACCCTACAAACCTCTGCTATGTCTTGGAGGTGTTCAAAAGGTGTTTTAAAATCCTCCCTAGTGAAATTTTGGATTTATTTGAGGGCATTAGTGGGGATTATGGGCTACACATCTAGAGGGGTGGGTGGAACTAGTGGACTGCCAATATCCCAGGTTACAAAATTTCTAGGAGCTCCTTGGAGATCCATCAAAAATAAACTTCTATGGACCAGGTAGAAAGGTATTCTAATTTGAAAGGTTCATCCACCTGGAGGGGTAGATAAGGCTCTAGACTCTGGGCTAACACTCCTAACTCTATTGCTTTTGACAGGTGATACAAAACTTGTGGCTCATCTCCTCCTAGGGTCCGAAGAGGGTAATAAAGAATACTAGAAATTTCCTCTAGAAGATGCCCTTGTTTGGACCCTAGTCATGAATTAACTAGTCTCTCCTGTTAGTCTAATTTAAAATGCCTCTTCAAGGCTAAGTATCCGAAACTAAAAAATCCTAGTCCCACCAGGCGTTCCAGAAAAAGAACTATTGATCTTAAAAGCTTGTCCTTCTCTCGAATAGCCTTATGGGAAATTCAGTAAGTGTGGGACCTAATTGTTCCTTACTGAAGAACCTCTAGGATTGTTAAAGAAGTTGGCTCTTCTTTGGGTATGGGAAAATGGAGAAGGAAATACAAAAAGAAAAATAGAATGTGGCAATGTGCCAAAGCTTTTATAACATTTCAAAACCCGTAACAACTCTAGTTTCTGTTAAAGTAAACACAAAATGCCACATACCCTTCATTGTTGGAAAGAGAAAAAACAACTAAGGCTAATATAGGGAAAAAGTAGACATTCAAATCCTCCCATGGGAAGCACCCTTTAAGGTTCAAATAGAAAAATAAAACCTGAGGTCAAACAAGATATTTTAGATTCTTACAAAGCTATTCCACTTAACAACATAATATGAAACCGACAAAACTTCAACAAGAGATTGAAAGAGTTTCAAAACTTGATTCAATTCCTGAAAGATGAGGTTTGGAGATCATAGAAGCCTAACAATTGAAAACTAATAATCACGACTTGTATACAAAAATTAAAAAAAAACATAGAACATTTGATATATATAAAACTAAGAATAAAGCGCAAAATAAAGGCCACATGAGCACAATCTGATACAACTCCATTCTTGATATTGTTGAATAATAAAATTCTAAGGTCAAAAAATAAAACTAAATAATTACCTTGACATCAATTACAAAAGAGTGATCAAAGCTCTACTAGAAATATGCTATATCATATCCTACTGCTATTGATGATATATCTATCTATTGACCTCCTCCTACTCATGGTGAATTCCCCTTTTATAAGAAAAAGGAAGCAAGCAAGCAACGAGCACTTGTCCACTATCAAAACTAAAACCATAATAGGTGTCATCATCAAATGCCTTCAAAATTTGATAAAAAATTGGATCTGATCTGATAATAAAAGTTGAGCTACTTCAATAATGGTAATGGGTGTGACAACTCAATAACCCATATCTCCACCAAAGCTTCGTGTATTTCTTTCTATCAGAAGGAAGATACAATCATAAATGCTCACTAAAATCTAATCTGATCCACAATAGGTGAAAAAAAAGAGGCCAACTCTAGAAATGGCGAAGAAACAAAAATTTCCACCATCTAACAACGTTTGTGATAGCATTGCTTGGACAGTGAAGAGACTTTCCTGATAAAAAATGAGTGATGTGGAAAGCGGGTAGGAATTCTTAAAAAATGGGAGAGCAGTTTGGAGGAAAACACCCATGAGGTAGCCACATGTCCATCTTCGGGCCTGAAGAGAAGGTAAAGCCCAAAAAGGTAGCGCAACCACTACATGGTGCAATTGCACACCTTTTTGCTAAAAACATCCCGCGACCTCTCAAACACTTAAAGAGTGAAGGCCTCTAGGCCAAAAGGAATAAAGCGAATAAAAAAAAACACTTAAAAAGAGAAAAAATGCTTCACTATACCAACAATCACTAATTGATTTGTTTTAGGATTGCAAGTTTATACTAGAGGCATTTTTATGTAAGATAATAATAATCCATACAAGGCAATGAAAAGAGACCTACCCTAACATTTACTTTCCTGCCTCATTGTGCTCGTGTGCTGCCCATTTGTCAAAAATACTAAATTTTTTATAATTTTTGCATTTTTTTTCTCTTAGGACTCCTTACAGATTACTTCAGAAAGAACACCTCAAAACAATTGGGTGACTTGGGAAACAAAAATAGACCTTCCATAGTATTTAAATACCTACGTTGACTTGTCCACGCTACCCATTTGTCAAAAATATTGGGTGATCCCACAATAGTGGTTTACAATTGCATCCACGAAGAAAAATTGCAAAAACACTCCTAATTTTATTTTGGATTTTTTGGGGTTTGCTCGAGCACCCCCTTCAAGGAAACCCCTTTTTTAAGCTTGGTTCACTCGAACCCCTTTTGGTGGGTTTTTTTTAATGAATTCAAGGGAAAATGGAAAAAAGGGGGGGTTCGAGAAAACTCCCCTTCTAGTGAATCCCCTTCACTCGAAGGGGTCCAGGGGGGTTCTTTAGAATGGGGGTTCTCTTGAACTCCCCATTTTTTCCCTTCTCCCCCTCTAGCAATTTTTTGCAAAATTTTGGCTTTCAAAGCTTAGTTTGAAGTTGAAAATAGCATCAACTTCACAGACCCAACTAGAGGATTACAATCCTCAAAACAAGCTATCCATAAAGTATAATTTTAATATATTTTGGTTTTATTATCTTTTTTTTTAAGTTTAATTAAACATAGGTTTTTCACCAAGAATCAAGCTCTTTGTTTTGCACATGTGGAAAAATAGTATATTATCAAAAAAAAGTTGAAAAATATGTTTGTGCTAGGTATTGATGTCCTTGATCTAGTAAAAGAAATTGAATTTTGACATACAAAAAAGTTATGTTGTATACGGTCTACCTATTTCTAAATTATAATTGGTTTGACTTCAAAAATTAATTAAGAAAAAAATATTCAATAAAAAACTATGAAACCAAATGAACGTGCTAGATATTGTAGCTACAAATCTAAATTAAAAAAAAAAAGAATTTTATCCTTCATAGAGAAATAGTTATGTTGTTTACGGTGAACATCACACTTTAGAAATGGTGTTTAGTATTAAAAACTAGATTTCAAAGGAGATGGAAAAATAAATGCAATCCAATTCCAAAATTATATATATATATATATTTAGAATCTATAGACAAAATTTCAAAAATCACTAGTTTCCATCATCTTCAAATTCCTCATGTTTTAGTTGCTATAGGTGCTTGAAAGTGAATGTTTAGTTAAAAAATTCAGTTTAATGTCAAGTTTGGCCAAAAAGTGTAAACCACTATTGTGGGATCACCCACTAAAAAATTAACAATTTTGCTTTTTTTGCTCTTACATCTCTTTCAAGACTACCCTAGATTAGTGCACTTTGGAATCATGGGTGGACTTGGGAAACAAAAGGAGAAATTCCATGGCATTTACCTACCCACCTTGATGTGTTGGTATACTTGATTTTTCTCTATGATGCACAAAACAAAAAAAATGCTTCTTTCCAATCTTGCACTACTTTCCATTAACAATTTTTGCAAGAGTGGCTTTGACACTAGAACACACAAATGGTGTTGAGTTGAAAAAAACTAAGAGAGGTTGGTTTAATTGGATTTGATATCCACTTGTAGGTCTAGAAAAAACATCCCTAAATGCCACGATCTCCTAGAATGACTTCATCATAGTTTGAAAATTTTTGGTTTTTAGGGCTCTTTAGAGACTACCCCATAAAGAGCACCCTAGAATAATCGGGTGAATTGGGAAAAAAAAGACCTTCCCTAGTAATTACCTACCTACCTCAACATTTATACACTGCTCATTTGTCAAAATACTAAATGTTTTACATTTTTTACATTTTTTGGTCTTAATGCTCCTTAGAAACTACCACAAAAAGAGCACCCCAGAACAATCGGTTGACTTGGGAAACAAAAATAGACCTTCCCTAGTATTTACCTACCTTTGTTGAATTTTCCATGTTGCCCATTTGTCAAAAATACTAAAATTCTAACAATTTTGCATTTTTTTCTCTTGCATCTCTTTCAAGACTACCCCGAATTAGTGCATTCTGGAATCATGGGGGGACTTGGGAAAAAAAAGGAGGCCTTACATAGAATTTACCTAACCACCTTGATGTGTTGGTATACTTTATCTTGCTCCATGATGCACAAAAAAAAAAAAAATGTTTCTTTTCATTTTTGCACTGCTTTCCACTAACATTTTTTTGCAAGAATGCATTTGACATTAGAAAACACAAATGGTGTTGAGTTGACAAAAACTAAGAGAGTTTGATTTAAATGGATTCGATATCTACCTATAGGTTTAGACAAAGCATTCCTAAGCACCATGAGCTCCCAAAACGACTTTGTCATAGTTTGAATTTTTTTTGCTTTTAGGGATCTTTAGAGACTACTCAAAAAGAGCACCCCAAAATAATCAAGTGATTTGGGGAAAAAAGAGACCTTCCATAGTATTTACCTACCTACTATGAAATTTCCACACAACCCATTTGTCAAAAATACTAAATTTTTTACATTTTTTTCTCTTAGGTCTCTTTAGAGACTACCCTAGAAAGAGTATCCCAAAATAATTCGGTGACTCTGGCAATGAAAACAGGCCTTCCCTAGTATTTAATTATTTACGTAAATTTTTCCATGCTGTCCATTTGTAAAAAATATTGATTATTTTAACAATTTTGCATTTTTTTTTCTTACATCTCTTTCAAGACTATCCCATATTAGTGCACTCTGGAATCATGGGGGGACTTTGGTAACAAAAGGATGCCTTATGTAGAATTTACCTACCCACCTTGATGTGTTGGTATACTTGGTTTTGCTCCATGATGCAAAAAAAAAAATGCTTCTTTCCATTTTCACACTACTTTCGACTAACAATTTTCGCAAGAATTCATTTAACACTAGAACACACAAATGGTGTTGAGTTGACAAAAAATGAGAGAGTTTGGTTTGAAGGGACTTGATATCCACCTGTAGGTCCAAACAAATCATTCCTATGCACCACGAGCTCCTAGAACAATTTTTTCATAGTTTGACAATTTTTGGCTTTTAGGGCTCTTTAGGGACTACCCTAAAAAGAGCATCCGAGAATGATTAGGTGACTTGGGAAATGAAAACATACCTGAACCCTAGTATTTACCTACCTACCTCAACATGTCCATGCTGCCATTTTTCAAATTACTAAAAAATTTACAATTTTTGCATTTTCTAATATTCATGTTTAATTTTAACCATTACTGGTTCAAGTTTATGTTTCTTAACAATTCTTCACAAATGTAGGTATTTTTCTTGGAAAGTACTATTGCATCAAGAATTGATCCAAAAAAAAAGTTATAACATTTTTCTTCAACATTGTGGACACATTCAATGTAATTTATAAGGAGGTATCTTCTTCATATACTTTTATCTCTTGATTTATATTGCATTTGATTTCAAAGAATGATCAATTTACTTTGTTGTTCATATTGTTTATAATCCATACTTTTCTAATATTTATATGTAGGCATTGCTCAAAAAAAGCTTTGAGTAGGACATGAGGTTCAATGGCAATGCATCCAACAATGGAGTTCATGTTACTTTCAATGTTCATTCTAATTTTTAACATTTTTTATAATATTGCAATGCGAGTGTCTTTGAGAGTAGCAATGATTTAAGATGTACATTACAGAGTGAGGATATCAGGGGCACATATTAGTTGTGTGTCTAGGATAGATTGATATCAATATGCATTGATGTATTTGTACATGAGGACATCAATAAAATTATATGGGAATTATTAGTTTTATTGATGATTATGATGGTTAAAAGATGATATAAGATGTATTTGTATATGAGGACATGAAAAATATGATATATGAAAATTATTGGTTAAATTGAATCATAGTAGAATGTATGCAAAATATGATGATTATGAATGTCATTTGTTTGTTGAAAAATGTCACATGTATGTGTAATCATGATTAAGTGTGTCGAATGTAAGCAAATAATGATTATTATGATGACAAGATGCATAGAATGACAAATATTATACATATGCACCTACTTATGTATGTTCATGAATGTCATGTGTATATATTTTCACATCAAAATCACTCACACATTGGTTCATGTTGGAACCTACTTAATAGTCAAGCAATGGTGAGGATTTTGGACTTATCTATGAATGAACTCTTCAATGTAATGTATGTGAACCTTAATGTGTGTTGTTCACTTATGACGAAATAGGTTCTAATAGATTAATGCAACACTCGCTTGCATAATTGGATACTAAACTTAGTAAGAAAATTTTGAAGAGACAATGGTAGTGAATTTATAGAACCTTGAAACTTAGCTTCTTCGGAAGAAAGAGAATGACACTTTGCATCTTATTTGGCCAACATATGCCTAAGGGTATGGAGTGAGAAACTATAACTTAAAAGTGTTAGACTTGCAAAAAGTAAATCAATTGGTAGTTTCTAAACTACTAGGCTTATTTAAAATAAATAAAATCTATTTGGTGAAAATTTGAAATTTCAATGCAATAGTACTTAAATTTTAGGAAAAAAATAAGTAGGTGTTTGTCCGACCACCTAACCATAATAAAATGATAATATTTTTTTATAAGATTTTATATATAAGTAGAGGACTCATGTCTGGATGTGATGCATATTTTTTTATAATTTTTTTCCAAGTAAATAATTAATTATGATTTTTTATTACAACTTTTAAAAATATAAAACTTCGTTTGTCTAACCACCTTAACTTGGTCAAAACTTCATGAAATTTAATTTTTCTTTTTAATCCTATAGTATGTGAAGCATACAATGTGATATGTTTTGGATTCAAAAATGTGATACCGTTTGAAAGTTATAGATGTTTTTCAATCATCCTATCAATCAGGACTTTAGTCATAATTCTAATAGAAAATAAATAATAATTATTTATTAAATTCAAATTAAAGCATAATTTATATTGATGGAAATCTAAGAATCTCCTCTAAAAACCTTTTTGTATCATCAATTTTGGGTTAAAAAAAAAAGTTAGCTACATACCCTACAAATACCCATAATATTGCCACTTTTGGCCCATCATGATCTTGCATATACCCCTAATTAGAAGCTAAGTGAGAAACTATAACTAAAAGTAGACTTGAAATAAAGTAAATCAATTGGCCATCAAAATTTGTGTACCCAATCAAATCAATATCAACCCCTACTGCATAGAGAATCCCAAAACTACAGGTTCCTTGAGTATAGTCGAGGTACTAGTAGTTTTCCTTCTATTTTAGTTCATCAAGTTCCTACATAACTAGAGACAATGCTAATGACATATGAAATGCCAAGCCTAGAGTGAATCAAATAATTGAGGTGTAAAATATAATTTTTCCTCCACTAGGGTTTTAGGACCTAGGGCAACAATATTCTATACTACACATTCAAGAATGGCCCTAGAGATCTCACCACAAGAATAGAGGCAAGAGATCTAAAAATAGGATATCCTAGGGTATGATTTTAGATTAGAAGAGGGGTTCACCACCAAGTTTAGACTTGGAAATACAATGTAATGAAGGATGAAATGCAAAACCCTAGTTTGATGCAATGCTTCAATGAATGACCTAGAAATAACCATGAAACAAAACAAAAAGCTACAAAACTAAAATTGTGCACCTAGAATCTGGAGAGAGATGGAATGGAGCTCTAAAATCCTGAAATTGCTACTTTTTAGGTTTGGTGGGACTCATTCACCATTCTAGGAGAATCAATCCCAGCTCTGAAAAACTATACCAGAGCAACTTTCAGCAAAAAGGGTATCCAAATCTGAAAAAATATTTAGTAAACTCCTATAGTGAGACTCATTTTCCACTTGTGGCGAATGAGTCCATCTTGGATTTTCTAGAAATCCAAATTCTAGATCTTCTCTTCTCAGTCTGCTCAATCTGTTCCTCTAGGTTCCCGGATCTGAAATTTTGATTTCAGGGATGTAAATGACCTTTTAGTGAATATTTTGACCTTGCAAATGGGGAGAGAACTCCAACAAGTTTGAAACATAATCTTCAATGATCTTCAAGTCTTCAAAGCACCTAGATCTACAATCACACAAAGAGAGGGAGAAAAACTTGTTGATTGTTAGGGAATGGGGGTTTGCCTTGGTCAAACCCCATTTAGGTAATTAAACCAAATGATGAGATAAGATAATGAATCATGAACATGAAATAATGCAATTAGAACCTTTCCATGATGATGGATCCTGAATTGTTGCAACAATTGATGAATAATTCTACCCTTGAAGACACTTGAATGCTCTTGTGAACTCAACTTGCCATTAAGAATGTTCTCACAAAGGTCTTATGTTAAAATGAATGAAATAACCTTGTATTTAAACTTAATTATGCAAGAATTCCCAAAATTACAACACTACAAGCCGACATTAGATCTAGGAGAATAAAATCTCCCTAGAAATTTGAATCAAATTTGATTTTGGGCCACACGGGACTCAATCGACCAAGATGGAGAATGAGTCCCATCTAGCATAATGTATGGGACTAGAAACCAAAAGTGCTTAGAAAGGTGTAAAAATAGGTTTGGGACCCAAAAATATGGGTGGGACTCATTCGACCAAGGTGGTGAATGAGTCCTGACACTCAAATCTAGGCCGCACTAGCCAAAACACACTGATTTATGATTGGACGATTGGTGTCGGATTATCCTTGAAAAGATGCAATAAATGAGGCTTGTGGATGCAAAATAGGGCCAATTAAAGCATAAGAAATACTAATTATTCATGACAAGCCTAGAGAAGTGTGAAAGTGTGTTACAACACTTTACAACACTCCAAATAAGGCAAGATTAATGTTGATTTTTATTAAAGTTATGCTTGATAAAAACCCTAGGAAAGTGTGAAAGTGTGAAAGTGTGTCACAACACTTCACAACACTTTAGCAAGGTACAATTTAAATACATTAGTTCACAAGGGCCCAATACCTAATGTGAATGTGTTATCCACATTACAACACTAAATCAAGGTAACATTAAGCCAAAATACACAAGGAGGACCCAAACAGGTTAGAAAATGTCAATGGACCCATTTTTCGACACTACATGAGATTTCCAATAATATATGAATATATAGTAGCATCAACTAATGACGAATCTAACATCTCACCTAAATTTTGACTTTGAATCAAAAGGGACTTAGAGTAGGTTAGTAATTGGCCATATGTGATTGTGAGAAAAAAACAAGTGTATTTTTGGACTATACAAGGTAAATCTTAGATGTAAAGTGATAGAGATTAATCCCACAAAAAAAAAATCTCAACAAAACCAAGTTAGTCATCAAAAAATCATGTATATCAATTTTCACTATCACATTTGAGGATGAAGAACTCATTGTGATCAATAAGTCATCAACATACAAAACTAGGAATATGAGAGATCCTATTACAAGGTGTAATTGTTTATATTATAATGACATCAAGTAAATTCAACTAAGAGAAATAAATATTCCATCTTGGCATGCCAAGTCATGTTTATAGTTGTAGGGACATTCTTGTGACCACAATCTTGATCCTTTTGATTGTAAAAGAAAAACAAATTTTTTAGCTAACTAGCCCATCTCACACTTTGGTACCAATCCAACTTTGCACAAATGTTCATAATTTACTGCTACATTTTTTGTATAAAAGGATGTATTTGTAGTCATTTTGATAATGGTGCAACATTGAAAATTCATGTAATTTATACATTCACGTCTACAACTAGGAACATAAGCATCCATGATGTTATTATTGATAACATTAGAAAAATGGTAATAAAATTTGACGAAGTTGCCCAAGGTAACCAACTTTAACACTCACATAGATGGATTACCAAATGTAATTCATAAGTTATTAAAGTACAATTTCATTAATCTATAGCATGTTATTGATCATAAGTTAACTATTCTAAACTGATTATACAAAATTCCAATTTTAAGTTTCAAAGTAGAAAGACATGCACACAAGGAACAAATTAAATTGAATATAAAATTTTATATATCAAATTGTATAATAATTGTGTATGTGTATATACAAATCTAGCATATATGCCAACTCAAAACAAGTTTTACAAAATTTGGCATATGCCATCTCAAGATTTATATGTAATATACATTTCGAATAGCTATGTATCAATCCCTAAATGTATCAATCTCTAGAAAATCCTAATCTTGTTATAGATCATCAATTTCATTGAGCCTCCTCGAAGTACTTGGTGGCTCTGAATTTTCCTACACAATAAAAATTCAAACCATAAATTAGATTAATCATGTCAATGGTTTACAAGTTAGACTACTAAATAGAAACTTATATACTATAATTTAGAATTGTCAAATTAACATCAAAATCACTATATTTAACTATAATATATCTAGAATGGAATTCTTGATTACCTCAATTCTTGCTCTTTTTTTCTACAAGATGTTTTGCATATGATTGTCCCATAGGATGATCAAGAGTCCTAACTTATTGAAATGGTTGAGGATTCATCACATTGCTAACTCAAGCAAAGGACTATAGTAGGTAAAATAAAATTGATACAAATTAATATATAATTGTTGACAAATAATCATAAACTAAACATATATCTACTCTTATCTAAATGTATGTATCTATAATTGCTGGTCAGTTAACATTGTTTCTGTAGTATTTGTTTTCTAGGTGTTTCACTTCTTGTGATCCCCTCATTTTTCCTCGATTTGGCTATTTTGTAATGGTGAACCAACAATTTTGAGGGTGTTCTATGGACTTATCTTACACTCTTAGGGCTTTTCACCTAAAAGGAGAGAGATAGAACCCTAAAATTGAGGTGGTTCACTCAAACTAAGGTAGGAAAGATAGAATTGAGACTAAATGCAAGGATCTAAATGTAGCTAAGTGATGAAATTGATTGATTATTAATGCAAAACTAAAGAAATATGCAATGTTTGAAAACACATTGACGTTTGCAAAAGATTTAAAGAGATGAACAAAAATGCAAATAGAACTAAACAGAAAGCTGTAAAACTGAATGTGGCACCTATAATATTGATGAAGATTGAAAATCACTCTGAAAATTTGGAAAATTTGACTTTTTGGCTGAGTGGGACTCATTCACCACCCTCGGTGAATCAGTCCTAGGTCAGGGTTTTCTGCCCAGAAATTGGTTTCTACTCACTAGGTACTGGAATCTACATTTAACTCTGACAACCACCTCAAATGGGACTCATTCACCATCCATGGCGAATTAGTCTTTTTTCACTTTTCTACAAATTCAAATCTCAGATCTGTACCTTATCACTTGCATAACACTTTTCGACGAAAACTCGGATTGGGATCTCAGAAAATACCTACAAAATAGCTTAAAGTTTGTTGTCTAATGGGGGGTTTTCCTTGGTCAAACCCCTAATTGGGAAATCAAACCTTGAATGGATAAAATCTACATAAAACCCTAGCCTTAAGTGTGTCAAAGACTAGGAAAATTTGAAGTATGACAAAACCCTACTCTAATGTGCTAGAATAAGATGAACAAATATGATTTGAATGATACAAGATTTCAATCCTAGAAACCCTACAACATATCAAATGAATGTAAATGACATGCAAATGTAATGAAAACCTTAAATCTGAAGGTAGAGAGAAAATGGAACATGGAATCACTTTGAAAACAAATCTTTAGGTGTGATTTGATGGCTAGTTGCATCTCCTCAACCTAGATTTCTCCATGATTCACAATAGGAATCCATCATCAACTCTTTGCAATGTTGAATCTTGAACAAGAAGTGAGCTTGAAGACCTGCAAAAACCCTAATTTGCTGCCCTAAAGCTTTAACTTTGTTGTAGAAAATGCTAATGAAACTTATTTTGGAAGACTCTTAATACTTGAATTTTGATTTTTCTTTATAAAAATAACTAAGATATGTGAAAAATGACCAACATGTTTATTTATAGGCATCAATACCTAATTTTCTCATTATTTATACTTAAGAGGTCGACATCCACTGAAAAATTAAGTTGAATTAACAAAATTCCTGCCCAAAAATGATTTTTTCCCCAAAAGGGACTCATTCACCACCCTTGGTTAATGGGTCCCACCAGAGGGGACTCATTCGACCAAGGTGGTGAATGGGTCCCACTAGTGGTTTTTGGATGTGATTTTTTGATATATGAATGAATTAAGTGTTGTTTGTTGTGATTTAGATGTTTTTTGAGTGAAACCGACCTCTAGATAAAAAATAATGGGTCTTAGGGGCCTATAAATGTTGTTTTGAAGACTGAATAATACAGGGGTACTCAAAAGTAGGTCTAAATTAAGCATGAAATTGTCTCTTTTCTCAAGAGTTTCTAATTTACTATGCTACAAATGGATACAAGCCCTTCTCATCTTAATAGATAATGAAAACGTATATATCTACAATACAAAATAAACACGTATATCTCGTGATGCTTGTTCTCTTGTTGTAGAAGGTCTCATGATGGATGAACCATCTAAGATAGTTTCTTATATAAAAAATTACAAGATTGTAAGACTACAAATGCACATGTACATATAATCATAATTTCAAGAATATAATAAAAAAATATACATGTTGTGATGCTTCTTCCAATGTGTTAGAAGCAATCATCATGGATATAAAACCAATAGGTTGCTACATAAAAAAATAAGAATACATAAGAATATCAATCTATGCACATGTATAATCATAATAGATTTAAAAAATAACATCTAAATCATAATTTAAATGATATGCATATACAATAAAAAATTGTAAACATGTATGTGCAAAAAATTATACCATATAGTTACTCTCTAGGCCAAATGAAATGGTCGTAAGTGTACCCTCTTGGACTTGAGTCATTTAATCCTCTGTCATCAATTGTTAAATTAGGCACATATGTATTAATTAGTACTAATATCTCTTATAAAATATTAATTTCAGATAATATGCACTATAAAATTACTTTAAGTCTTAAACCATTACATCATCCTCATCTCTGGCACCTGATGACTCTCCAAGATATGCTTCGGTCTGTTCTCTCTCATCTCCTACATCTGACATATGATGGACCTCATAGTTAGATGTGTTTATCAGAGCCTCATTAGGTTGTGCAAGAGGACCTAGGCATATGTGGTTACACATAGTGCATTAATGTTGCACACAAATATGCAGAGAAGAGGAGGGGTACTACCAATAGTAGTTGATCCAACATGTGTATCACTATTGTACGACTGCATGAACTATGAGCTCTATGTGATCAAATGGTCAGCCAAAGCATGTATGACTAAGATACTCTGATGCACCACAGATCTACAACAATCTTTGGGTAAGGTATTGAAGGTGGGGGAGCAATAGGTGGAGGGGGAATAACTGGGGTTACTTGATTTTCCATGGGTCTATCTTGAGGCATTCCTCTACCCACACCTTAGAAATTCCTCATATCAAAGTAGTTGACATGCTTACCCATCACAAATTCAACATATATTTTTCAAAGAAAATATTGTAGGACATCAATATTTTTGTTGGGTGGTTTATCAAAAACCATCCACCAACGATCCCAAAAATTATCTAAGATACCTTGATGTGTGCCCCATTTAATCGAATATTTAAGCTTTCACACATCAATGGGTTGTCTAATTGTAGGATTGATAAAAAGTTGTGCTAATTGGGCTTTGTAAATTTCAAGCTCCCTCACCTAATCATATGAGAATCCATTGGCATATTGTTGCCTCTTGGCATCTTATCACTCTAAAAAGGTAATATGTTGGTTGGTAAAAGTTTCGACATTGGAAACTATTGATTCTAAAGCGGTTTTCATTGTATATAAGTGAGGGTGCCTATCATATAATTGACAAATGTTTCTCATTTCAATTAAATTTCCATGGATTTTCATGGATAAAAGGAGGGTTTTAATGGAACCTACAAACTTTTTTGTTCCATCTCAAACCCTTGTCACATTTGGATGTAGGGAGCTGATATATGAGGGTTTAGGATTCTTTTTGTCGTAAATTCTTGTAATGTTCTATTTTTTTGTTGACTTCCTATTGCTCATTGCTGGTCACTTTAAAACATCTTATGTCATTCATTGTCATCTAGTCACCAGTCCCTCAAGCCTAGGTCCGAGTCTCATAATTTTTATAAGGTTAAGTAGAGGGTCTTTTGGCCTTTACATCCTTTGCATTATTATGACTTAGGCGTCTTTGAGCCTTTTTCTATCATATGATCCTAGAGGGTCCCCTTCATTAGAACAATATACAAGCACATTCCTAAAGGTTTTCACTTAAGTCCCATCAACCTATCATCCTTATCGCTCATTGTTGATTACTTCAAAAGTGCATGTTTTGAATTGGTGATGAGTGATGAAGTGGCATTTCTTTGATATTGCTCATCACGAATAGCTACCAAAGCTCTTAATTTGAATGCACGATGATCGATGTTCTTTGTACTATTAAAATGGATCGCTTATTGCTAATGGCTTTTGAGCCTTCAGTATTGTAATAGCAATAAGTGATGCCCCTTGGCCTTATGTTCTTATTTTTATCACTCATCACAAATATGTTATGAAATGATAAATTCAAATTAGCGATGAGCAATAGGATGGGTTTTTCCATTGCATCATGTATTGTAGATATGTTTTAAGTGCTAAGTTCTATACTAGTGATACGCGATATGTAATGTCACTATGAACATTTATCATCATTGATTGCTCGCAAACCATATGAGGAGAATTAGCGATGAGCGACGACCTTATGTTTTATCGCTCATTGTGGATTCATTTCAAAGCTTAAGTTCCAAAGTAGCGATGAGTGATGGAGTTCTCTATTTAAAAGTTTCTTTTGCTAATCTGGATAAGTCTTATCTACGATGTCTTTTGTGTTGTTGATTTTCATGCAGGTGTACGCATCCTAATATGATCTCTTCACTACATCTCCCTTTTCTAATTGGATTCAAGGTGTAAAGTTTGAATTAGCGATGCGTGATGGAAGGATGAACATGATTAAAGATGGGCCACAAATCCAAGGCCTGAGATTTCATCACAGGGATGCTTGTATCATTGATGGAGCCAATGAAGGATGAGGTATATCAGTGATAAGTGAAAACTATCGCATAAAGAAGCAACTTGGCAGAATCCTAAGGACATCGTGTAAAGAAAGAAAGAAAGTAGTGAGGTGAACTGATAACCATTTATCTAGTTTTAAAACAGAGTGATCAATAATTAGGGTTTAAACATGAACGGCTAATTGTTAGTTTGCTCACGCGAACATACCATCAAACATTCATTGTGGCATGCTTGTCCCTTGGTCATAAAAGAAGGTAGATATCTAGTTGGTTGTGCACTTGGATTCTCTCGCAAGTAGGAAGGATAGCAGAAGCTAAGGAAATTATGTGGGAAGCTACAGAAACTACAAAGTGATAAGTGTGGTGTAGTGTTTACCTAGGAAAGCAAACTATATATCTCCTTCTAGCTAAAGTGTTGAGGTGAAAAACCTTAGAAAGTTGATAGGAAATTGGGAGAATAGTTTGCTTTTCTATTACTAATAGCTTCAATTTGGTGATAAGTGTTGGGTTTGGGGAGATTGTTTTGTTCAATAAGTAGTACCTTGTGTTCTCACACTTGCAAAGGGTTTCTTTTTTACTATAAGGAATTACAAACCCTAGTTCTCCTGCATTGCAAATATGAGTGATCTGAAGCCCAATGAATCTAGTATTAGGCCAGAGAGGAAACCAAAACAAAAGAGGGTTAAACGACTTAAAACTCAGGATGTTTCAATTGAGGTTAATTTGAAACCGCCTATATCATCTAACCCTTCACCAAGTACTCTTGCATCATCCACTAGGTCCAAAAGTGTGAAGAAAGTAACAAAAAAAATTATGCAAGAGGCCTCTGGAAACATAGAGGGAGCGTCATAGATTGGAAAAAGACCTATAGGTCAAGTTGTCATTACCACTAGGTTAATTGATAGTGCTAGTGAAATTGGTGAGAAGCTCCAACCTCAAAATGGGTGGTAGCTTTTCAAGTATGCTTTTAACAGGTGGTATTCTATTAATCCTGCATGTTACCTATGGGGGTTGAACCTTGGGAAGCTGGTGATCCCAAATGTGTTTGTAGAGGTGGACCTGATGATGGAACTAGATAGACAAGTTATAATCCTAATGATAGATCAATTAGGAGTGAAAATGGTGATGTGATCTTGGAAGTGACGAAGGACAAGATGATAGATGTATTTGGGTTAAATATCAATTATACTGTGAAGTTTAGGCATGTTGAGTTATATGTTGAATATGAGAAAAACAAATTTTCATATAGAGAGAGACTGCTGGTTCGGCACAAAAAGAGCAAGGAGAAATTCACTGCTAAGGATATTGAGCCTTTTGAGTGTGGAGAGTTTGTGGATTATTTTAGGAACACTTATTACTACTTGAACCAGGTGTTGGCTCGAGATTTTGAGGTAAGGATAGCCCCTGATTTATTAGTGATGGTGGCAGATATACAGGGTCATAATCAAAACACTAGTTTTGATTATGCCAACTTTGTTGCTGATCGGATGCATGAGGATTTCCTCAATTTGAAAAAGGGAGTGCTCCCTTTATATTTCCCTCATTACTCTCTACTAATGCATATGCTCTTATGGGAGGGTGATTATGAATGGAAAAGGAAATTAAATTTTAGACTTAGGGACAATGAAAATAATGTTTTACTAGTACAAATGTAGACATACATTTGGGATTAGGATTGTTCCAATTCCAATTATATATTGTTTGCTAATGTTGTAAGATATGTTATTTTAGAAGCATTGGGTGTAGCACCTATTCATAGGATTTATCCAGAAATCAAAAGTATAATGTTCCCAAAAGATGCACCAAACTCTAAATCAACACATAATTGGGTAGATTGGTTTCATCATTTTGAATATACTCTGATCAGAGCATATGGAGCTAAAGTGGCACCTCATTGTCTACCCCTATGTGTCTCAGACATATTGGCTTTAATGGAACTCATGTGGAAAATTGATGTTATGGATTATGAGATGTTTAGGAAACCCAGGAAAGGTACTTTGGTACATCCCCAATGTGCTTTTTCTTACTTCACAGTCACTGCCCCTGAGGGGTATGAAAAGTTTGGCATCATGGTGAATAATCTCAGAATGCCTATTGATGAGATTATAATTTTTGATCTAGAGGGATTTTTGGTAGGAAGAAGGAAACAAAAAAGCTTAGGATTCATACATCATGAATTCTTATACAAAGATGATGTATTAAGAAATCTAACAAGTGATGAGGTTGTCATGACTAGAAAGAAGGAATGGACAACTATAATGAATATTGAAGAAAATATCATGAAAAGGAATGCTTTTTACATAAGTCCATATAATGCAATTGCAAACCCTCTGGAAAGAGCCTTCACTATGCTAAGGGATTATCAGTGTGATGAGTTTAAGGTGAAGGTGAAGGAGGTTGTTGATAAAGCACAAGTTCTCCTAGAACAACAACAAGCGGCTATGGATATCCTAGAGCGGTCTGCAGATGTTCAAGAAGTTAGGTAGGAACAAATGGCAGAACATGTGCCGGGGAATGAGGAGATAGAGAAAAAATTCCCTCCTCCTCATATTGAGGAAACTCATAGTTTAGATATTCCCATTGACAGAATTGTAAAATGGCAATATGATAAGGAAAGTGATGATGATCCCAAGATCAAGGAATGTGATGAATTCCTTGTTGATGATAAATTTGTGCAATCCAAAGAGTTTCAGGAGTTTATGATTCAACAATGGAGTAAATCTATAAAGGAGAGAATTGAATTAGCTAGAGCTAATGTCGACCCTTCTCATTAGGAAGAGGCTGAGAAAGCAGAGGAGGAAAAGATCAAGGATGAGATTGCAACTATTACTTCCACTGAGGCTAGAAAAATTGTCTTAGATAGTGGAATCATGTTATTACCAGGATGTACTATCACTGCTGCCATAGCATATGATGCAGTAAGAAGAGATCCTCAGGCTTCAATATCTAAGGAGCAATTTGAGGATAAAGTGTTTGGATCTGGATATAGTCCAAAGTTGCATACTCTTTCAATTTGGTCTATGACACCTAATACTAGTAAACATGATGTTGCTAGGCCTATTGAGGAGGTTATTGGTTCCTTAGTGTTCAAAAGAGCTATAGATATAACTCCTATCCAAGCAACTGAATTAACTGCTCATGTTGCCATGCTTAGTGTGGATACTGCACAGATTTCGCAGAAAAAATATGATTAGATTTGGTTAAGGAGTATAATAAGGCATTGGATGAGCTAAATAAGATGAGAGCCACTATTCAAGCTACTCAGAAGACAATAAATCTACCATTCTCTTCTTCACCTAATTTGTCTACACAAGATAAGGAGACCTTGGCCTTAAAAATTAAGGATTTGAACGATCAGTTGAATACTAAGAAAGAAAATGTCAAAAAGGAAAAGCTTGAAACTGTTAAGGTATCAAATGAAATATTTGAGGATACATGTTAAAGCATAGGGTGACCAAGTTGGTCCACAAGGCTAATGATGTTTGGGAAACCTATAAGAATATTCATGAAGCAAATACTAAGTATTTACAAGTACAAGAGGCCTTCAAGAATGAGTGGAATAATTGGATTACTAGGGTGAATGCTTTGAAAGAAATGATACCCAAAATGAAGGAGGATCCCGAAGCACCTACTAATATTCCTAAAGTCTTGCAAATCATTGACTCAATAAATGAGATAACTACTTTCCATGGAAAGTTAGGTGTACAACTCCAGAGTAAGTTGAAGATATTTAAGGAAATGGAGGAATGTGGTATGCCTCAGATATTGATTTCAAAAGGTGAGTTGCAGCCATTTGACACCTAGAAGAAAGATTTGGGAGGAATGCTTGGAGTAGCTATGATGGATTTGATTGTCACTGACTACATCTTGCTCAATTCAAATATTGATACAATGGTGGAGATTGAAAAAAATATGGACATATTTGTTAAAGAGGCTAGGATTTTAATTGATGCCAGATATTTTTAGTATAGTACTAAAGTGCAAGGTTTGTTGAATGTAAAATGGCCCACTGAAGATGAGTATAACATGTGGCTAGAAAAATACATAGAATGAGTAAATGTGGAGATTGATTATGAACAAGGTAAATAATGGATGGGAGGAGAACAATGCATAGCCTAAATATAATACAGATTAGGCTTTTGAGAAAACATGGTAAAATATTGTTCTCTCCTCAATTTGAGATGGGTAGCACATGGCGCTAATATGGGTAAAACAATTTTGACTTTTTATCTGTTTTTCTGATTGGTTTTCCCACGGTTGGCATTTTTTGGGCGTGTGGGGAATATCTTGAAGTTGTTGTAACAAACCAATAATGTATTTTGAGGTGGGACCTATTTTCTGCAATGAGTTAAGGTCAATTTTGCCTCATGTTCATTTGCTCCACCTAAAGACTCTAGTGTAACTGAAAATAGAATATTGTTGCAGAATTCTAGTGAAATTTTGACATGTGTGCTTCCTAGCCCGAGGCTTGTTTTACTCTTTCATCTCTATAAGAAAGAATTCAGGGCCGGAAGCAAGAGTTAGTTGAAAATTTTGAGTTTACACTATGAGATTGTCAAGACAATACTAAACAAGTTTTAGATTTTTTTGTCTTAAGTTTCTTTTGGAGTTAATTGTTATGCATGTAATTTTGATAACAGTATAGCATTTAAAATACAGAGAAATATCAGTTCCATGGCTATTGTCTCTCCTTGTATGTGTTCTATGAGTTATGAGTGAAAGTAATCTAGGATTTCTTTTGTTTGTCTCTATCATTTCTTGATGGATGTTTAATTTTATGTTTGCTTATTGATTTAATGAATTAATGTAAGTGCTTGGGTGAGATTAATAACTTGTAAGAACTAGGTGCTAGGATGGTTGTAAGTAGTAATAATCATGAATGTCATAGAGGAATGTTGTAATGCAGGGTTTCTTGAGGTTATAGGTGCTATTGTTTAAGTTGTTATCAGGTAACATAGATTGATATTGACTCTGTGCTTGGGATAAAGGCACTGGTTCATGCAAAGTACTTATTCAGTTTATGTGTTGATTCATTAGCTACTCATTTTTTAAATTACAAACTCTCAAATGGATACCACCGTTGTTGTTTTGTGTTGAAGTTCCACCTTCTCATGCACAATATATATGACATTGATTAATAAGTTGTCAGCTTATTTGATGCATTATATTGAATGGTTTTATGAGGGGTATCTGTTATTGACAGTATATTTAGTTAATATTGTGTGAATTCTTAAATATACATTGTGGGATCACCCTCCTAGGATTCACAAAGCCCAAAGAGTAGGAATAGAAGTCTTGCAACTTCTATTCATTTGTTGGCCAATCCCTCTAAAAGTACTAATAATTGGAAATGGCAAAGTCCATAGGTATTTTTGGAGATCAGTTTGGTTCTTAAAAAATAACCAACGGGTTTTATAAGGGGGGATTTGATGGTGGAGGAGGATTTGGCTAGGCAAGGTTTCCTTTTGGAGGAGGATTTGGATTCTCAACCATAAAAAACCTAGTTGATGTTGAAAATTTAAAAAGTTAACAATTTTTTTATTACAAACTAAAATGCTTATAAAAAGCCTCTTTTACACTAAATTATTAAAAACTAATGCTAAAAAATTTCTTTTTGAAGAAAAAAATTTAAAATCAAATACCTTTGATTACAAATTGGTTTGGAGTGCAAATTTACAATTCGGATATCAGTTTTAATGGATATTTGTTTGACCTTGTTTTCTTTGTCACGTAGCCAATCAAATGCAAATGAAATAGTAAACTTTTGACCCTTCTTTTGTTTATACAACTAGAAACGTGATGCAAGAGAATCATGGGTAAGTGTGCAAGCTGGCATCAACAAAAAGAAAGATGGTGTTCATTTTTGTTTCAGCTTTGGTGGATGTTGTAAACACGGATGCAACCTCGGAAGTGGCAAAGATATTCAATGAGAAAATAATGAGTCTTGGCACAGGCAACATTTTAAAATATCGTTGAAAGTGAAATCTAACCTTAAAGGTAGTGTATGGCATTTATTATATTTAATAGTTGCAGAAATAGAAGGTGATGCTTATGAAGACTCAAGACTGGCATTGTGGCAAGAGTTGAGCTACATGTGAGTGGCGTAATGGAATAAAATTTGATTGTAAGGCACAATAGGCCCAACCGCATCTCATCAAGGAGAGGCCATATGGATTGGCCAAACAAATAGTTGAAAGGCCACGCCAATCATCAAATAAATTTAAGAAATTAAAATTGGAACAAAAATTATTGTTTTGAAGGTCGATAAGGGGGAATTGGAAGGGCCATGGAAGACAGATTGGAAGACAAAAAGGTAGAGATGTTAACAGGAAACCAAGCCTACGTGAGAAGAGGAAGGGTTATTATGTGTGTTCAAATTATTATTTGTAGATGGGGAGGCACACACAGCCAAAAATTGAAGAGGTTGTGTAAGAAATTGGAGGGTCTGCATTAGGCTTTCAGTTTAAATTAAATAAAAGAAGGCACAGATAAAGACATCAACAGTTGTGTAGAAGGAAAATAGAAGGGCTGTAAATTTGCAAACAGCAATAAAAAATAGCTAGCTAGCACCATCTTCAAAAGATAGAGTATTTTTATTTGCAAATTGAAAATAGACAATAAAAGGTGGTGGTGCGCTACCACAAGAAGGAAAAATGTTGCAGGTAGAGTGTGAGAACCGTGGGAGACTAAGACCACGGATAACATGGTAGCATCAAAAATATACCATAAGCAAGGAAGATAAGGGCCATGTAATGGAGGAGTCAATGCAAAAAGGAATAAATTGAGAAGTGCTAGGAATAAGATAAATACATACTGCTAGTATGCAGTTTGTAATTTTCACAGTAGTTGTGCTATAGAAGGCAGGAGTTGAAATCTAAAAAGGAAAGAATTATTCTAAATGTAGGTTGAGTTATGTAATTGTTTAAATTGCAATAAAAATGCAGTGTATTGAAAGCAGAGGTAGTGGGTGGATAGAAGGAAAATAGGTAAATGTCTGAATATGCAATTAGATAAGGAGAAAAGAATAAAGTGTAGAATGCTACGTAGGTGAGGACAGTAAGCTGTGCAAAGAGTTAGAGATAGGAGAGGGGTGATGCCATGTGAAAGATAAATTTAATTTTTGCATCAAATGATATCTGTAGATTGGTTTATAATAGATTTGATGTAAATTGAAGATTGACTTTGAAAAAAATGTTGCAAATGTCTACATATTTATACATATTTATATCTATTGTGTGGATTTGAGTTTTGAGTTTGTGAGTAGGGAGTCTTTGCTTGTGAGGGGGAGTTTTGAGTTAAGCTAAGGGAGTTTGTTCTCTTGTGTCAAAACAGATATCCATTTTGTTTCATATGTTTTTTTTTAAATATCAGTTTAATAGTCCCTTAAGTTAGTCATATAATATATGACAGTCGATAATACTATAAACTATTATATTATATAATATATAATAAACTATAATATATAGTATATAATATATTATATTAAATATTATATATAATATATAATATATTATATATTATATATTATGTATATTATATTATATCTATTATATTATAATATATATTAGCAATCGCACCTTGGTGTGCAATGGATACATTGATGGTTTTTTTGTTAATTTAGAATTTGTATGGATAGATCTTAGTATTTGACATTAAGTATAGTAGAATGTAATTATGAAATGCATTGAACTATGAAGAAAAGAAATTTGAAATACATGTTTTGTTTTGTTTTTTTTCTAGGAAGATGGAATAAAAGTGCTTATTAATGATGGTATATATTATTATAATGTTTAAAACTGAATAATATTTAGTATACACTCAAAACATAAATAATTTAGAAATTTTGAATATTAGTGGAAATTTAGAAACAATATTTAATTTTTTACTATCTTTCTTTGTATAAAATGAAATGATTATTTTGATAAGCTAAATTGAGTGTATTTAAATATATTTTTCTAAAATATAATAGTTTTTTATTTGTAAAATATAATAATTTGGTTCTTTTTGTTTTTGACCTTTATAATATGAATGTGAAGTATATTTTCTAGTGGAAATGTAGAAAGAATATACGATTCTTTGCTTTCCTTCTTTCTTTCTTTGATTATTTTATATTGGGTTCATTGAACAGTTAGATCTTTTTCAATAGTCTTGCATCATGCTAACACATTCTCAACTACCAGTGCCTTTATAATATGATTTATACACTTTGAATATTAGTTGAAAATTAGAAACAATATCTAATTCTTTGCTTTCTTTCTTTGTATAAAGTGCAATGATTAATTAGATAAGGAAAATTTAGTGTAGTAAAATATAATAATTATTATTTTAATTTATAAAATATAATAATTATGGTTTTTTTGTTTATTTATTTTTGACCTTTATAATATGAATGTAAGACATTTTTTTTGGTGGAAATGTATAAAGAATATCTTATTCTTTTCTTTCTTTCTTTCTTTGTATAAAGTGTTTTATTTTTTTAATATTATTTTTATTTATTTTATATTGGGTTCATCGAATGGTCAATCTTTTTCAATGGTCAACCATCATTCTATCACATTCTCAACAATTGATCATTAAATTTAGTCAATAATGTTCATCTAGGGAATGCCTTCAGTGTAATTATATATAATTTAATATATTATATATTATACATCAGTAATAATTATATAATATAATAATGTTATATATTATATATAATATATATATTTTTATAATATATTATAAGAATATAATTAATATATATATATATATAATATTTCTTTTTTGTATGATTTCATTACAAACAAATATCTATTTAGTTTTGGTTCTTACCATGGTAAAATGTATTTTTTTGTCAACCTTAGCAAAAATTCAAAGCAAAATTTCATGTTTTTGGACAAATGAATTTTTTTTTTTAATCATATCACCACTTTTTCGATCCCCATGATCCTACACATACCCTATAGTGGTTAAAATGTGGGAGATGGAGTGATGTGTATCAACTCCCCCACTAACTACTCAAAATATGCTTCTTTAAGTCAAGAATTACTCCTACTAAACTCTCATTGATTGAGTACATGATCTTCCATTGAATTCTTAGATTTTTCATAATGGGGGTGTCTCTACAATAGGTGGAAGCCTATCCTAAATAAATTCTATAAAATTCTATGAAGTCTAAATGATCTACATTCCTAATTTTGGTTGTGCCTCTTGATAAATACTCTCATAATGATATGACATAGATTGTGTCTCAAAATTATGGTCCTCTGTAAGCATTGGAATGTGCACATGATCTCCTCGTCCTAGGTGGTATTCTACATTGTCAATTTCCAAAATTTTAATTAATCACTAAATAATCTTATTGCCAAAGTTCCCAATGTTGAAACAAGGCTCTAATACCAAATGTCATGCCCATATTTCTACATGTGAATATGAATATAAACCAATTTTTTTTTCTTAAAACTCTAAAAGACTATATCTTATCATTCTCAACATAATATTCTAACATGTTCACCTATTGACATTGAACATGAAACCTTATAAAAATCACACTATGCTAAGGTGAGGGAAGGGGAATAATGTGAGTGGGTGTTGTGAACCCATTTTGCACATATTGTGATGGAGGTAACCTAATTGTAATTTAACTTCTAAATATAAGAAATTTCAAGGGAGGACCACACAATGGTGATTCCATTTAGGTTCATTAAATGGAAGATGAATGGTCAAGTTTTCAAGATGAGACCTAGTTCATAAATTATTTTAAATCAACTAGGCTAATTGAAATTAAATAAATATGACTAAAGAAATCAAGTTTTTCAAGCATTAAACCATTCTCATAAATTAATTCTAACACTTTAGAAATTAATTGCATTAAAGGTAAAATATTCCCCTTAACAAATTTAATGAATAAAATAATTTTCCCCTTCCCCAAACATCTAAAAAATTTAACTAAACAACATAAATTTAATCTTATTTAAACCTTAATAGTTTAATTTTTTAAGGATATTGTTTCTTAGATTTAACTTAATAATCTCATAAGTTTATTTATTTTTCAAATAAAATGTTCATTATATGAAAAATTAAATTAATTTCACTACTTAAATTGACTAGATAAATAGTTCTAATTTACAAATTCAATTTAAACCTTATCCAAATCAATATTACATTATACAAGGCTTAAAGTTTCTTCCATATTAATTTATTTATCTAAATTCCTAAATAGCTTTATATCATAGAAAATAATATTAAATATTCTCTTAATCTAGTTTAGTAGTCGTAATGATTAGGGAAACATCCAAAACACTAATTTTTCTCTTTAAAAAATATTCATTCTATCTAATTTTCTTTCATGAGATTTGCAAGATAATCCAACCATGGGTAGAGAAAAGAATTTTGTTACTTAATGTGCAAAAATTTTCTACTTGTTTAATGTTTTCTTGTTTTCTTCTTTGTTTCCTAATTCATTTCACCGATCTAAATGTTTGTGGGTTGTGGTTGTATAGGTTTGAATATTTTCTATAGATATCTAGATTGGTGTTTTGTTCATTTTTTCTTTTTGTTCTAGAGAGTAAAATGATACATTTTCACAAAGAAATTATGTAATATATAGTATATTCATGATATATTTTATATAAAAACAAAGACACAATTATATATATATATATTTGGTCCATGTAAGAAAGAGTTCAAGTGTTATTGTGGTAGGTTGATATATTTATACTAGTTACCAGTATTAATATTTAATGGCACTATCTAGAAAAAACTATTATGAATCTCATAAAATTTCTTTTATTTGCAAAGAACATGTTATACATATTTTGTGACACCTAGTGCATGCATGCTCGCTGCTTGTTGAAACACTTATCATGTGAGCTCACACGTGTTCAACCTTTGGAGAGGTAGTTAATCATTGTCTCCTACTTCCTCACCTCCTCATCCTTTCCTATGTATACAAGGATGATAATTATATTTACACACTCTTCATTTATGTGATAGATATACTATTATGTTAATCATTTCACTTGTGGAAGGTTATCAATTTGTGCTTTCTAATCTTGGAATTCTCCAACAATAGAAACATAACTACTATATATTATGCAATAAAAAAATATCAAGACCATTCATAAAAAATTTCTATATCTTATAATTAAAATGACAACAAATTTTCTTGCAAAAGTCTTCATGATATATATAGGAGGATTAATTACAATAATTTTATAAATGGGGTGATAATCCAAACTTGAGAAGATATACATTTCATTTTTCTTACTTTTGAAAGAATACACAATTGGAAAAATTACCAAACAACTTATATACTCTCTCAATTTTTATATTATTAATCTTGAATGCCACATGTGTTCTCTCTCATTTATGGAATATCTCAAAATATTATCTAGGAAGAAAAATATGGAACTTTAAGAATTAGGGAAGAAGAAAAACTTTCCTTTAGTATTTGGAAAGCTTACTTTCACTTATCTAACCATACAAAAGGATAGTCCTTGCTCTAAAATGAAGTGACAGGGTTGGATATTTTAGAAAATTGTAGCAAAAATTTCCTATAGTAGCCTATGAAATTGTACCATAGAAAAAAGGAAACTTGCTTGACATGGGAATAATTCATGATAAATTGAACTTAATTAGGCCTTGATTGAAGTGTTGTGAGGCATTTTATGCATCCACACTAGGTCTTGGACCCTTGCAAATTGAATAGCATTCATTTAACGATGTCTTGTAAAGGTGTTATAAAGTCTTGTAATGTACTTTCATGCTTTTCTAGACTTAATAAACTCATTTCTCTAATTCAGCATTCTAAAATGTGTTTAATGAAATTTTCACATCAATCTAGAAGGCTTGTAGGATAAAATTAATGTTAAACTAGTGTTGTAATGTGTCTTACACATTCACATTGGTTCTTATGCCTTCCTAGGCTATGTGGACCTCATTTTATTGTTGTAAAGTGAATTTAATCACACTTTCACATTGAATTTTGTGTCCAAGCCCTAATTAACCTTTACATAATCACTAATAGGCCCCTATTAACCCATATTGTGCATCCTAAGGAAATATTTGATAAAATACCTGATAAATTTGCAATTTAAACCTTATTTCTTTATCTCATGGCATCTTAGCTACCAAAATGGCCCCTGTGGGACCCATTCACCATCCATGGTGAATCAATACCATCCAAGTGGGACCCATTTTCCATAGGTGGTGAATGAGTCCCATTTGGCTCATTTTTTATCTTTGAGCAAGAAAAATTGAAATTTAAGTTTATTATTTTCACATGTCAACCTGGGGGATCCAATTTCCAGGCTAATAAGGTGAATTGCCTATAAAATCAACTCTCTAAACCCTAAATCACATTCATTCTTCATTATTCATCCATCGTTCTTCCATCTCCAGTCAAACAAGTTAGAGCTTCACCATTGCAAGGCATTAAGATAACAATTTTTAGATACTCAAGGGCAGATTCTTCATGTTTTGTTGCAGACTTTCAAGATCAATTATCATGAAAAATTTAGATATCTTGGAGGCTTAGAAATCATTGAATATTGCATTGATTTTTTTTTAATTTTTCTCTTCATTGAACAAGTCAAAATATCAACAAAAACTCATTTTCAGGCTCGTAAATCAGAGTTTCGAAAGCAAACACAGGCACCTATAGAGAATCAAACTGTAGACTGAAAGCTCTAAATTCCACATTTGAATATTTATAAATTCAAAAGTGGACTCATTCACCATGGGTGGTGAATGAGTTCCACTTCGAGGTTAGTTTTGGGTTTTATGCATTTTTAGATGCCCTTTTGTCTGAAACAGGTTTCAGAACAGTTTTGCACAACTGGGACTGATTCACCCAAAATGGTGAATGAGTCCCACCAGGCCTGAAAATCAGTGTCAACAGCATTCAAAAAGCTATTTCTAGTATCCATCCATATTCCAGGTGCACACTTTCAGTCTCATCCATTTCTATTCAATTTTGTTCACATTTCTAGGTGTTTTGGCATTACATAATGTGTTTTCAAACAAGTTACATTTCTTAGGTTTTGCAAACTTAATCAATCAATCTCATTATCTAATTGCATTTAGATAATCTCATTTAGTCTTAATGACATCATACATACATTAGATCGAGTGAACCACATTGATTTTTAGTGAGGTTTATCTCTCTCCTTTTAGGTGAAACATCCTAAGAGTGCAAGAGTAGTCTATAAACCTCATTCTCAAAAATATTTGTTACAAGAACCCAAGAAACTACACACCTAATGAACATTTTTTAGTTTTTTTCACACGAATTTTTATTTTATATTCATTAGATTAAAAGAAATCCCTTGGTAGAGATAGTGGGACCTATGTAATACACTCATTTTAGGAAGAATACACACTTAGGTAGTTTACCAAATAATTTATTTTGTCTAAACCATTGCATTAATAATCTCAAATGATACGTGTTCTCTCACAATTATGGAATATATCAAATTATCATCTTAAAAAATAAGTGCAAATTTATCTAGGCAATCTCTTATAACACTACTCATCAGGATCATGAACCTAGTTGGTGTGTTTGTTCACCCCAAGGATAACACTATGAAATTATAATGACTATGTATCTTTTTAAAGTTCATTTAGGAATAATTTCCTATTTTATTCTCAAATGATGATATCCTATTGTTAGGTTATTTTTTAAGAAAATAGTTGCACTACAAATTTGATGAAAGAGATTATCAATATGATAAAATGGTTATTAGTTTTTAGTTACTAATTTATTGATAATTATATAGTCTATGCATACATGTAGAGTCTCATACTCTTTTGAACAAATACTATAGGTACTCCCAATAGGGACATGCTAGGTTGGATCAAACCTTTTGAGAGTAGTTCCTTCAACAAATATTTTAGTTTCATAAAATTTATCATGTTTGGTTGGGAAAAGAGATCTAGGTCATAAATCACACTCTTCCCAACTTGAATGGAAGGGATTAGAAATAATCACAAAACCTCACTTGGCTACAAACCTCATAGGAAGATTCAAAATGGTGGGTCGTGGTTCTAATCGCTTGGTTGGTGGTGGAAATAATGATTGGATAGTTTGATTTTGATATGATGTAATGATGTAACTAAGGATAACATAAAAATGTGGTGTTTTATTACTAATTAAGATAATCTAAATGTAGAAAAAAAAAAACTAAATCTAGAAATGTAGAAGGAAGACACAGAAGAACCTGGTATTACAATCTGATGTAGAAATGACTAGTCTAGGTTATAATACACCCTAGACTATCTTATTTTATGGGAACTAAAAACATAGGCCTGAGGCCCTTGGTTTATAGATGTTTTCCTCCAAGTGTTGTTGTTGAAACTTTTTTTGTTGAGAAAATACATATTTCGTGACTTGAAAACTTATAGGGTTTAAGTGCATGAATGAATGAATATCATTCCACTCATCCTCTAATTTACTTCATCTATCTACAACCTGCACACTTGAAAAGAGGGTAAGGGTTGTGCCATATAGGGGCTTGCGTAAGTCAAACCCCATGTTTGTATTCCTACCTCCACAAAGGTGAATTATGATGAAAGAGAGCTTATCCATGGATGGATAGAAGCTAATTGATAATAAGTAATTAATTGACAACTTTCTACAACTCACCACTAAGATCTGATCACCTTGATGGAATGAAGTCATACTCATCACCTTTAAGGATTAATTCTTGGTTGACTTGAATTGATTTGAATACATACAAGTGTTGGTGCTAAAAAACAAAATGCATGTGCAAAACATGAATAAAACTCACATAAATCTTGAAATGATGCTTGAATGATTTTTGAAGTATAATAATTTCTCTAAAAAATTCTTGTTATTTTTTTCCCTTTTTAAAATTGTGAAAATAATATGTATTTATAATATGCAATTATTTTAATTTCTTGATAATTAAATCTCAATAACCAAAAATTTAAATTTAAATTCCAAATAATAAATTTCCAACATCGACGTATTTCAATTTGGAGCCAAAATAGGTAGTCTAGGCCACAGGTCACCCTAGACTAGATTCCTACTTTTCAGGGATCCAAAGTATTAGGGGAAAATATTAAATGCCTATTTCAATTCCCATGTTTGATTTACTATGAGTGTTTATAAAAATGAGCAATTAATGCATAATTAGGTCCAAGCACATAGGGGGGAGCAAAACTTAGTGTTAAATTGTCAAGGTTGACAATTTTTGATGCTATATTTAGCTCCCATATTAGTGAGAGTATGAATTTAAACTCAAAGACACACTAAAGTAAGATTATGTCAAGAGGGGTTCAGTTATACAAGTATTAAAGAGATGGGATGAAACTAAATCTAGGGGATGTGCTAGCCCCCATGATTCAAGATCCTATGGAAAGAAAACATAAGAACAATGGAAGACACATGTGTGATTGTAACAATGGAAATAGTGCTTCCCACCTTTGAGGAATGGAGCACAAGGGTAGGGTTCCTATTTCACACTTGTTACACTCAAGTAAACCTTAGAGATCTCAATCCAAAGATATACAGGGGGAAAGAGATCTTGCAATAAGGTATCCTAGTTTGTGATTAAATAGAATAAGAGGGTTCACCACTAAGATAGGACTTGGAAAGACAAGAGACGTAAATGACATGCAAAGTACTATGCAAAACCTAACTAAATGACCTAGGAAATGAAATTGAAATGTAGAACAAACTAAGAATGAATAGAGATGAACTTAGAAGAAGTATGAGGTCAGAACAAGCTCAAAAACCTTGAAATCTTGTTGTTTAATTCCCATTGGGACTCATACGCCAATTTGGGCGGCTTAGTCCCAGACTAGGGTTTCTAGGTGGAAACAGGAATCTAATAGTGGTGAGTTTGAATCTCCTGAAATCTGGAAAATATGCTATACTGGGACTCATACGCCATAAGTGGTGTATCAATACCACCATAATTTTTTGGAGGGTTAAGATCTGAATTAGGTCTCCAATATCTACTCTTCCTTCCTGAACCATAGATTTTTGGGTCTATGTACTTCTCTTATAGTCTTAGGGTTTTTCACCTAAAATGGGAGAGATAGACCTCAAATATCTAGGTGGTTCACTTAATCTAAGATGTGTGTGATGAAATTATATCTAAATGCAATGTTCTAGATGCAACTAATTGATAATATTGATTGATTAAGTATTCTAAACTATTGAGATGCAATTTGTTTGAAAACACATTGTGTTATGCAAAAATGAACTAGAAATGAATGCAAAACTTAATAGAATTGAATCAAACTGAAAATGTGCACCTGGTATCTTGATGAAGGATAGAAAAGACATTTGGAAGGCTAATAATACTAAAATTTAGGCCTAGTGGGACTCATTCTCCACTCTAGGTGAATCAGTCCCAGTTTTGGATGACTGTATCGGAGCCCATTTTAGCCAAATGGGTGTCCAAATCTACAAAAATATTTAGAAAACATGTATAGTGGGACTCATTAGCCACTCTAGGTTAATTAATCCACTCTGGCTTTTTTGAAAACTCAAAAATGGAATCTGTAGCTTTTGGTCTGCTCAATCTACACCCCCAAGTACCTAGATCTGAAACCTTGATTTCTAAAGCTATAAATGACTTTTTATGTGATTTTTGGCCTTTAAAAATTGGAGATGAATTCAAAAAGTTTGTAAACTAATATTCAATAATTTCCAAGCCATCCAAGCACCTAAATCTATAAATACACAATGAAAGACAAAGAAATGGTGAATGTTAGGGCATAGGGGTTTGCCTTAGTCAAACCCCTTTTAGGTAATTAAACCAAAATGATGAAATAATGGAATGAAACATGAAAAATGGAATTGATTACCTTTCCATGATGAATGATCTTGAAATTCTGTAGCAATACATGAAGATTCAACCCTTGAATGCTTTAGAAAGCTAGCTTGATGACTTCTAATGAAGAAACCCTAGCTTGCTTGACTTGGATGATAAGATAGAAGATGAATTAATGATGATAGATGTAAGAATGAGTTTTTAGTTGTAAAATGAGGATTAAAAAACTTTTTTATAGATAATTGTGCCTTAGTACTCGATTATACCTCATCACAGGCTGACATCAAGAAAAATTGAACTTAAAACCTAATTTTTCCCATTCAAGCCCTGAAAATGACTCAAAATGACACTCATTCACCACTAATGGTGAATGCGTCCCACATAGATGGGACTAATTCACCACTAATGGTGAATGGGTCCCACAGGGGTCATTTTTGCTACCTGGAATGTTGAGAAATAAGAAAATTAGGCTTATATGATGACTATGTTGGTTATTTGATCAAATTATGCCTCGAGATGCACAATATGGGTTAATTAAGGCCTATTAGTGATGATGTAAATTTTGAATAGGGATTGGGACACATAAATCAATGTGAAAGTGTGATTAAATACACTTTACAACACTAAAATTAGGTCCACATAGCCTAGAAGGGCACAAAAACCAATGTGAATGTGTAAACCACACTACAACACTAGTTTAGAGTTAAATTTACATTAATAACCTTCTATATTGATGTAATAATGTTATTAAACACATTTTATAATGTTGAATTAGGGAGAAATATGTTAATTAGGTCTAGAAAAGCGTGAAAGTCCTTTACAAGACTTTACAACACCTTTACAAGACGTCGTTAGAAGCATGTTGTTTGATTTGAAAGGGTCCAAGATCTAGTGTGGATGCATAAAATGCCTCACAACACCTGAATCAAGGCCTCATTAAGTCCAATTAATCTCATTTCAAGTAAAGGGTCCTTTTTTCTACGACACACTTCCATACTTTGTTTCTGAATCTAAAACCCTGGTTTGCAACCTATATGTGACTTTCTGTGAAGGTGACAACCTTGTGATAACTTGATGAATTTCTTCAACCTTGTAACCTAATCTTCAAAGGATATTCAATCTCCAAGATTCCTAGATCTACAATCATACATGTAGAGAGAAAAACTTGTTGATTGTTAGGAAATATGGGTTTTCCTTGGTCAAACCCCATTTAGGTAATTAAACCAAATGTTGAAACAATAAAATAAGGACATGAAACATGAACAATGATATCTTGAATGATTTCATGACATGTAAATCAACAATCTAACATGAAGTGGCAATGTGGAATGTAGATCTTGATCTTGAATATGGATAAGAAACAATTCTTGGAAATGGATCCTTAATGCTACATCACAACACTAGCTCAAAAAAATGCTTGATGCCTTATGATCTTTGACATGATGATGGATCTTGAATTGTTGAAACAAATGATGAAGAATTATTCCCTTGAATTCCTTAGAAATGCTCCTTTAAACTCTCTTGATGCTCTTGTGATGTCTTGGATTGTTTAACTCTTGATGGCTTATGTTGATATCATGAAGGCTTTGGTAAATAATGATTTGAGACATTAGTTATATAGGAAATCCATCCAATTTACCATTTATTAGATCCCAGAGGCTGACATACATGAAATTTGAATTTAAAACCCTGATTTCCCACTCAAAACCATAAAAAGGGTACAAATGGGACTCATACACCACTTGTGACGTATAGGTCCCATCTAGATGGGACTCATACACCCAAGGTGGTGTATGGGTGCCACCAAGCTTTTTCAAGTGGAGGAAATGCCAGAGAGTTAAGAAATTAAGTATATTTGTTGATTATGTGAAGATCTTAGTTGAAATAAGCCTTGGGATGCATAATATAGGGTCTTAGGCACCTATTAATGATGATATGAAGGTCATAAATGCAAGAGGGCCCAAAAATCAATGTGAAAGTGTAAATAAATACACTTTACAACATTAAATTAAGGCGAAATTAGGTTTGTTTAGCTTAAAAGGGCTTTAAATCCAATGTGAATGTGTAAAACACATTACAACACTAGATCAAGGTGACATTAGGTTCATTTTAATGTTAATCATTCCCAAATTAAGTAAAAGGGATACTTTTTCCGTTATTACATCTAGCCCCCACTTTAGTGAGAGGATGAACCCACTTCAAACTCACACTAAAGTAGACATTCAAGAGGGGTTCAAGCATACCAATGTGGATGAAATAAGATGTAAAAGATCAAAGGAGGTGGCCAAGCTTCCAGGATCCAAGATCCTACATAAAACCAAAATAAGCACAAAAGGACATACACAAGGTGTATGATATGCAACATCAAGATACACAAACATGCAATGTCAAAGACTAAAAAAACAAAAACAAAAACAAAAACAAGTGAAAAATAAAGAGAGGTGGATCAAGCCTTGAACGTTTGTCCAACGTGATGTGGATCAGATCTAAGCTATTTGTCCAAAAATCCACACTCACTCTTAGGAAACGGAACTTTAGGCTGTCTGTTAGGTGAGTATCCAAAAAGGGTGGCTTAGTGAGAAATTCATTCCTTTATGTCAACTTGGCTAATCCCATAATAGTGGTTTACAATTTTTGGCCAAACTGGACACTGAAATTATTATTTTTAACTAAATCTTCACATTCGGGTACCTATAACGGCTAAACAGTGAGGAATTTGAAGATGGTGCAAACTAGAGTCTCATCAAATTTTGTCTGTAGATTCTAAAAAAAAAAATTTCAAAATTTTGGAATCAAATTGCACTTTTTTTCCATCTCCCACGAAAATTGATTTTTTAGAAAATAACATTTTTAAAAAAGTGACACACACCGTATAATGCATAACTTTTTTTCCATGAAGGATAAAATTCTAATTCTTTCAAATTTAGATTTGTAACTCTAATATCTAGTGCTTCCACTTGGTTAGATAGTTTTTTATTGAATATTTTTTCCTTAATCAACTTTCAAAGTCAAACGAATTACAATTCAGACACAGCGCGACCGTATAACGCATAACTTTTTTTGTATATGTCAAAATTTAATTTAATTTTTTTTGTTGGATCAAGGACTTCAATAGCTGGTGCACTCATACTTTTCATTTTTTTTTTTGATAATATTCTATTTTTCCACATGTGAAGAACAAAGAAATTCATTTTTGATGAAAAACCTATGTTTAATAAAACTTAAAAAACAAATACATAACAAAACCAAAACATATTAAAATTATATTCATTGGATAGCTTGTTTGAGGAATACCATAATCATTTGAAATAAATTTTAAATGAATTCATTTGATCCCCCAAAACCTAAATCAAAAGTGATTTTTTATCAGCATTTTGATAGGTGTAAAGGAGACGCATTTATAGGTATGGTTTAAAACTAGCGAGGTTCTATCTAAGGGGGTTTGATCTAAGGTGATTTGATCAAACCCTCTTCAATTGGAATCCTTAAAATGGAACTTTTTAAGGCTTAAATCGTTATATTTTCTAAAAATATGTGATTTCAGCTAAAATTCATTCCTCTCAGGAATTGTAAACCACTATTATGACAGCACCCTCTCATTGTATAATGAGAAAGTCATGCCGATGTTTAGGCTTCTAATCTTACGTTAACCATACTAGAGTTATACCTCCTAATTTGAAAAGGTGCCACAAGAAAATGAACTTCGAGCTTCATGAGGCAAGCAAAGCTTCGTATGCTTGAAACTCATGAACGAATAGGATGGATCGATAGGCATGCAAAGCGTATTATGCAAGGTGGCCATATAACAATTGTTGTAAATGAGAAATAGTGTAAGGTACATTCAAAGGGATTTTTATTAGCTCATGTAAGGTATCTTCTTAGGGAACATTGTGCCTAATGTCTCCAAGAGAGTAAAAATTAAAGAAATATCATGCTCTCAAAGGATATCAAGCCCAATGACACCACCAAAAAAAGGACACATCACACGAATAAAGAAAATCGTGTAGTGAAACATGAGTGTTGATGTAATGTCATGTGTGATTCAACTTAAAGCATGTCATCCACATCCTAAGCTTTCTCTTATATGTATATAAAAGACAGTCAACTAGCCAAAAGAGACAATGACAAGTGACATACAAGGACAAGGCTACCTAAACCCTTGCCCCCACTTAGTGCAGGACAAGGATGAGCCAAAATGATTGATGAGAGGTTTGAAAGTAAGTATCAATTAGAGGATATAAATGCTTCAACACAAGAAAAAGCACCACAATCCTTAAGATGTTGGATTTTGTTACTCAAAGCCTTACATTCATTAGTGAAATGACCATGAACTCTATGGCATGCACAAAATGAAGTCTTGTAGTAAAATTTCTTTCGTGTCCTTGGAGGGAGAGTTATCAAATGATCTTGGAGTCTCGAAAAGATACCTTCTTGATCAATAGTAGAGGATGTTCCTTTATTTTCACAAGATTTCATACACACACTAAATGATAAGGCCTTAGATGAAAATGGAGATAAAGGTGGTAAACCTAGATCTTTCTTGAAAGAGTATGGTATATCAATTTGCTTTTGTGTTCATTGTATCCATGTTTAGGAGGGATTTTTTATCCAAGACCATATCAAGCTTTCAATTTAGATGGAGGAGGTTTATGCCTCTAAGAAGGATTGGGTTTATGCATCATCCTCTCATGAGGGATAAGAGTTAAATAGCCCCCATCACCACCATGGGGTAATGTTGTTGATGTAGAACCAAGTTGAGAAAATGAAACACAAGGTTGTTTTGGTTTAGATTGTGAGATTTTGTACTCTCCCATAAAGGAGGGTGTAAAATCTAATGAACCCCAATCGTCACTGGAACTTGTGTCTAAAAATGAATCGTTTGTATATGACTCTTTGGACTTTGAGGGTGAGACTTTAGATTCTTTATTGAAATGAGGCATAAAATCTAACAATCCCCAATTAACACTAAAGAGTTTTGTTGTAGGTGAAAGACAATTAGGATCAACTTGTATAGGTTGAAATTTTGATTTTGGATTGAAACTACTAGGTGAGTTTGGAGTATTGTGATCATACGATTTATAGCTTCACTCATCTGATTCAACAGTGTATATCTTGTTGTTGTATTCAAATTTCATTGCACAGTGAAGAGTATATGGGACTATTTTCATAGCATGAATCCATGGTCTCCCTAGGAGAAGATTGTATGAAATTTGTCCTGGAATGATATGGATAAGGGTAGGCAACACTATAGGTCTGAGCTCAATAGGTAATGTGATTATTCCTAATGGTTTCCTATTAACATTGTCAAAGCCATAAATATTAACATCATTAAGTTGAATAAGCCTCTTTTCCATGTCAATTTTATCTAGGAGGTCAACACTACAAACATTAAGACCTACTCCATTGTCTACGAGAGTGCGCCTAACTGCAGTTTCATTAATGATCACCTTTATCATCAAGGCTTCATTTTTGTTTTGAATCTCAAGTTATGGTAATTCATGTTTAGGGAATGTGATTTCTGACTTTGTAACTTGTGTAGGATGGAAGGAGGATGCTACATCATTCAATTTCATAGAAGCTTGGATCTCCTTTTGATTTATTTGTAGTATTTCTTGAAATAGACAACTATATGTGGGTGATAGTTGAATAAGTTACCATATGGATATATTAGTGGGAGTATTTTTAAGATCTTCAACTATATTATGAAAAGGTGAACGATGAGCACTAGGAAAAATATGTTGAGATGATGGTAATGAAGCGGGGGTGGTTTGTGGTTTCCAACATGTTTGAGCAACTATGTTATAACTCGGTTTCTGCAAAACATTATTATTATTAGATTGCATTATAGATTTCAAGGAATCTCTTATTTTCTTCCTTTTATGTGATTCACTACTGGGAGGTGACTCAGAAGGCTCACTAATTAAAGGGGATCCAATTTGTGTTGTCATAACCTCAACAAACTTATCCCTATTTTCATGATTTCTTAGTGAAGAGGAGTCTAATGTTACTCCATCATCTTCATCTAAAGAAGCTTTAGTGTTTGAAAGATATGTGTCAATGTTCGTATTTTCTTGCACTATAACATCCTCCCTAGGAGGAGAGTTTTTAGAACTACAAACTAGATGTTCATGACATTCAAAGGTTGGTTCTTCTAAAATGACTTCATCACACGTAAGGGAGTTATCAATGGTTGAATTTTCTTGCTTAGCAATGATGGTGTTTTCTTGTTCAATAATGTTTTCCCTAGGAGAAGAGAGACACATAAGATTCACATGACTCTCATAGATTGTATTTTTTAACATCAAAGTATCTTCTTGACAACTAGGAGAGATACTAGGAGAAGAACAAGTGTGATTGTCATGTTTATCTATGATCTCATCTTCTTTAACTAAACCATTCTCACAAGCAAGGGATGAATGGAGTAAGGTGATGCTTAGAAATGTTTCTATGATCTCATTCTCTTGTGCTATAATATCTTCCCAAGGCGGGGGAGGAGAAGGACAAGAAAGACTTTCATGATTCTCAACTATTGCATCTTCTTTCACCAAGATACCTTCATCACTAGAAAGAGAGGTATCAGGAGAAGAAAAATTATGATCGTCATGGTTATCTATTCTTGTATCCTCTTCTATCACATCATTCCCACAAATACGAGAGATAGGAAGGGGTGTAGCTTTAAGGCAAGCATCAATGTTTTCATTCTCTTGCACTAAGAGACTCCCATAACTAGGAAATGCATTGAAAGAATGACTATCATCCTTGTTGACTAACTTTTTCTTTCCAAACTTGGAAAAGATAGCTACCAAATTTTTTGAAAAGTAATAGATGCAAACTTAAAATGGAAAGAGACTTAAAATTCAATGTAAAGACCTAGAATGAAATGTGTAAATGCAATTTTCAAATTTCAAACAAGGTAATTTACTAATTACACTATACAATAATCTGAAAATGAAATGTTGCATTTATGAAAATTTATAATTAAGAAATGCATGAAATGAACCAATTTAAGCTAGATCTAGTGAAATAAATGTAACAAATAATCAGCCAACTGAAATAGATGACTAATGACAGTAAACAAAAGTGCAAAAACAAGGTTTTCAATGTTGTAAAAGGTAGTTTTAGGGCTGATCTAGGACTAATTCACCTAGAGGGGTGTATGAGTCCCTGCTAATGTTTTTTAGGGGTTTAAATGTTGAAAAATGCACAACACGAAAATCCTAGAAAGTAGGAAAAACAACCTGTATTGGGACTAAATCACCAAGAGGGGCGTATGAGTTCCAGATTAGGGTTTTTGCACTGTTTTTAGCAAATTCTGTGTGAATTTTATGTTTTCTGGTTAGGATGATGTCTAGGCTAAGTACAAATGCAATTTTTAGATGAAATTAAATGATGCAAGATGCATAAAATGCAACCTATATGCACTTTCACTAATGCAAGATTTAGAATCCCTAGATACAAATTAACTAATGCAAAGTTAATGCAAGCTAGATCTAGGACTATGATGCACTCCAAATCATAAAAGAGGTGTTCACATTGGGTTCACAAAAATGTAACAGTGAAAATAGTGTGCCCCACCTTTGAGGAATGAAGCACAAGGGTAGGGTTCCTATTTCACACTTGTTACACTCAAAGAAACCTTAGAGATCTCAATCCGAAGATAGAAAGGGGGAAAGAGATCTTGCAATAAAGTATCCTAGGCTATGATTACAGATAATAAGAGGGTTCACCACCAATATAGGACTTGGAAAGACAAGAGATGTAAATGACATGCAAAGTACTATGCAAAACCTAACTAAATGACCTAGGAAATGAAACTAAAATGCAGAATAACAAACTAATAATGAATGGAGGTGCACCTAGAAGAAATACGAGGTCAAAAAAAAATCCAAAACTCTAAAATATTGTTGTTTAATGCCTAGTGGGACTCATACTCTAATCCTGATGATTTAGTCCCAAACTAGTGTTCTTGGGTGGAAACAAGAATCTGACAGTGGTGAGTGTGAATCTCCTAAAATCTAGAAAATATGTTATACTAGGACTCATACGCCATAAGTGGCATATCATTCCCACTCTACTTTTTTAGAGGGTTAAGATTTGAATCAGGTCTCCAATCTTTGCTCTTCCTTCCACACTTTGTTTATGGATCTAAAACCTTGATTTGCAACTTGTAGATGACTTCTCATGAAGGTGAAAACTTTGTGACAACTTGATGACTTTCTTCAACCTTGTAACCTAGTCTTCAAAGGATTTTCAA
Source organism: Sequoia sempervirens (assembly GCA_007258455.2). Taxonomy (NCBI): domain Eukaryota; kingdom Viridiplantae; phylum Streptophyta; class Pinopsida; order Cupressales; family Cupressaceae; genus Sequoia; species Sequoia sempervirens. Next base: position 13,679 of record VDFB02306320.1, on the reverse strand, counting down.
GCTCCAAGACACCTAGATCTACAATCACACATGTAGAGAGAAAAACTTGTTGATTGTTAGGAATTGGTCAAACCTTTTTTAGTTAATTACCAAATGATGAAACAATGAAATAAGGGAATGAAACATGAAACATGAACATGACTAATGATACCTTGAATGATGTTGTGAGATGTAAATAAAAAATCTAACATGAAGTGGCAATATGGAATGTAGATCTTGATCTTGAATATGGATATGAAATAATACTTGTAAATGGATCCTCAACGCTACATCACAACACTAGTTCAACAACATGATTTATTCCTTATGATCTTTGACATGATGATGGATCTTGAATTGCTGCAACAAATGATGAAGAATTTTTCTCTTGAATTCCTTAGAAATGCTCTTATAAACTCTCTTGATGCTCTTATGAAGTCTTGGAATGCTTAAATCTTGATGGATTTTGTTAATATCATGAAGGCTTAGGTAAATAATGATTTGAGATGATTTTTATATAGGCAATCCATTAAATTTACTGTTTATTAGATCCTAGAGGCTGAAATACATGAAATTTGAATTTAAAACCTTGATTTCCCACTCAAAACCCTGAAAAGGGGCCAAATGGGACTCATATGCTAGTTGTGGCATATAGGTCCCATCTGGATGGGACTCATATGCCCAAGGTGGTGTATGGGTCCCACCAATCTTTTTCAGGTGGAGGAAATGTCACAGAGTTATGAAATTAAGTATATTTGTTGATTATGTTGGGATCTTGATTGAAATAAGACTCAGGATGCATAATATAGGGTCTTAGGGGCCTATTAATGATGATATGAAGGTCATAAATTAAAGAGGGCCCAAAAATCAATGTGAAAGTGTAAATAAATACACTTTACAACATTAAATTAAGGAAAAACTAGGTTTGTTTAGCTTAAAAGGGCCCTAAATCCAATGTGAATGTGTAAAACACATTACAACACTAGATCAAGGCGACATTAGGTTTATTTTTATTTTAATCATTCCCAAATTAAGTAAGGAAAAGGGATACTTTTTTTATTTTTACAATGATATGCAATGCAATATGATGAGCATGAAGCATACACAACAAAGATGCATAAAATAAACAAAAAACATAACACAAGGATAACAAAAAAATGTAAACAAAACACGATGCAAATATACAAAATGTGGGTATGACTAGGAAGCTCCACATAAATATTACTAGGATCCATACCCACTTAGGCATTAATGACTCACAGGCTCACAAAGTCCAATATTTTCTAGGTGAACCATGGATCAAGGTATCATAGGATAGTGAAATTTGATATTCTCTAAGTGAGCATTCTAAATTTAGTAAATGAGAAACACACAAGGACTAGTGAGGATCAATTTTCACTAGGTTTTCCCCCATGTCAACCATAACAAGAATTATAGTCCCAATAATTCTAATAAGATGCTGCAAAAATGATAAAAAAAAAAATGCCAAGCCAATGCATCACTAAGTCCAATGTGTGTGAAAAAAGTAAAGCAAATAATGAAATGTATACCCCCACCTTAAAGTAATTGCTAAACATGACTCTGTGATCAATTTCTTTAAGGTAGAATAAAATGATAAATGCAACATGAAGAACAAAGGTCATGAGAGCTTATTGGAAATCCCTATGCCAATGATATGTTACCAATAGAGCTAACTCATGACAATGGTTTCCCCCAAGACACAACATAAACAAGAAGAAATATGTCGCATAAGGGATCCATGGATCCAGTGTCACTATAGACCTTTGATAATATATAATATGATTATACTTAAAATTGGCATCATTCCCTTAGACACTCGTGGAACTATGAACATGATGAAAGAAAGACACATAGAGATGATAAAATAAACTTTTTGGGTCAACATGGCAGATACCTAAATGCCTCAATTATGTGCATCATCCCCACAAGGAAGACACAAGATAATTAAAAAAATTTACGATATAAAGAAGAATGGGGATACAAATAGATCCGTGTCACAAAAAATAATTTTCTTTGTATCCTTGTGCCAACGAGGGCAACAATGGTCATCCAAATAAAACTAACAAACATAAAGACACATTGTGCAACACAACATGGGATATCACATCACGTGTAATAAAACATAAATAAACATGTATACAAAGGGTACTGAAAATGCAAGTCAATCTAAAGAAATTCATTTGCATCCCAATCTTTCTCATCATAAATGGAGGGTAGAAAATAAGCTAAAGGGACTACAACAAGTGTTGTACAAAGAGTATCACCAGGTGCAACACGTGGTGGATCACTCTCCTCAAGAGGATCATCATGGTTGCCCCCATCTAAATCCATAGATTTGGAAAACAACAAAGGTAATGCATTATACACTTGTTCATCGATCTTAGCTTCTTCATCTTCACTATCCAAGTTTTTCAAAATAGGTGGTTTAAGGATAATATCAGTCATATGATCATTTTTCATTTTTTGTAAATAGGTTTCAAGATATGTAAGGTTCAATTTCATGGTTTGGTGAGGGTTGTGAGGTGGATTCAGGTGATGATTAGGATGGATTAGTTGGAGGTAATTCATCAAAGTTGGTTTGCATATGTGGTTGGTTATTAGGTAATGTTTTACTCTTTTCATCCAATTAGTGAGTGATAGCACAATGTCTACATTTACACTCCTCGGAACTTCTATTTCTTCTTACATGGATTTTAGCTTGCGAAGGGGTGAGAGAGGGTTTCTCCAGCATCAGTCTCTTTTCTTATTTTGGAGGAATTGAAGGGACCATTGTGGGTTGGGAAACCATTGTATCCTTAGGTACACAGTTTTTTTTCCTTTGGACGCACAAAGTTAATTATACAATTATCTCTTGGTTGTTTCTATGATATTAGGGGTGAAACCACAACATGCATGCTTAGTCTATGTGGGAGGATATTTTTTTCAAACCCAGGTTCATAAAAAATCTATGGGGTGGAAGGAACAACCATGGAAGTCACAATGAACTAATCATCCTCAAGTGCGATGTTATTAAGGGATAACGCGATTATGAACTTAGCTTTAAATTTTTGACCTATGATATGAAAAAAAATCCTCATGGGGCTTAACAGGTTCCATAGGTTGAGGCCAAAAATAATCTAGTGAAAAATTTTCATGGGATGAAAAAGGTTTAAACCCACTATGGTGAATTATATATATTACATCTTCAAATGGAAAATTTATACATTTGTGGATTACCAATGGGACCACATTCATTGAGTGTATCCATGGATAACCTAGCTTCACACAAAATTGATTTGATGTTGGGATGATGGTGAATGAAACATCCAATTTTTTTGTCCAACTTTTAGTGGGAGAGTTATCGAACCTAAGGTAGGGTGAATGAAACCATCATGAGTCTTTATCCATGATTTTGATTTCTCATAAGAATATTTATAGATTTCATACATGAATAAGAATTCCTCAATGATTAGATTCTCTAGACACACAGGATCAATGAGTATTCCTGGTGTATGTTTTTCATTAATATTCCCGATGATATAGAGAGGACCATTAGGTGCATGCATGGATGCATCAGTATGTGTAAAATAAATGTCAAAAAAGAAAGTGGTTTTCCCTTACAAGGTTGAATCTCTATTGTATTAAAAACAATAGATAGATCATTATCGTCGTGTTGATAATCACTATTTTGTACAAATTTGGATGTATGATTTGGCATTGGATTTGTGAACATTTGTAAATTCCAGTTAGGTGGTGCTACAAATGTTTTTCCTTTATTATTAACATCAGCCAACTATATATGGTTAAAATTAATGAGATCTTGCACTTGATGTTTAAGATGCATACATTGTTCTATATCATGTCCAAGTGTACGGTGATATTGACAAAATTCTTTTGCATTGAAGTTTGGGGTAAAGGTTTAGTTGTATCCACAAGTCTAATCAAAGGTAATTGAATTAAGTTCTTATTTATCAATTATAACATTATCATATGAAGAGATACAAGAAATTGTATGAATTATCTTGTGGGTATGTGCAGGATCATCATGGAAAAAACATTCCCTTAAGTGGCAAAAAATTTAGAAAAATCAAAGTTAGACAACTTGACATACAAATTTGAATAAATTATCTATATTATTTCAAAAATATGTAAGAATAGAATATGTAGCAAATTGAATTTAGTTTCTAAACTACTAGGTTTTTTTTTTTTAAATCTATTTGGTGAAAATTTGAAATTTCAATGTAGTTGTACTTAAATTTCATAAGAAGTAGGTGTCTGTTTGACCACCCTAACCACAATAAAATCATAATATTTTTTTATAATATTTTAGATAAAAGTAGAGGAGTCATGTCCTGATGTGATGCATATTTTTTTGTAATTTTTTTCCAAGTAAATAATTAATTATGAATTTTTTATTACAACTTTTAAAAAATATACAAACTCGTATGTCTAACTACCTTAAAACTTAGTCAAAACTTCATGAAATTCATTTTTTTTAAATCCTATAGTATGTGAAGCATAGAATGTGACGCATGTTTCAGATTAAAAAAAAATGATATCGTTTGAAAGCTATAGATGTTTTTCAATTAGCCTATCAATCAGGACTTTAGTCGTAATTCAAATACAAAATGAATAATAATTATTTATTAAATTCAAAGTAAAGCATAATTTATATTGGTGGAAAGCTGAGAATCTCCTTCAAAAACCCTTTTCATTTCATCAATTTTGGATTAAAAAAAAGTCGTCAGCCACATACCCATCATATCGCCACTTTTTGGCCCATCATGATCCTACACATACCCTTGCCCTAAATTGATAAGGAGTTGTTCTTGTGGTAGTGAAATGCATTTAAATTTTATCAGTGGCTTGATGAGTGTTTATCTTTATGAAGTTCTTGTTTTTAGTTTTGAATGATGGGTAATTATTTTGAGGTATAGATTCAAATTGAACAATAGGAGTTGATGAAGGTGTGCCTTCATACTCACTAACTGAAATATGATAATCACAAATATTTGTGCATAAATATTGAAAATATGGATACTTCATCAACAATATCTTATCTTGAATGTTAGGTTGCAAGTTTCCTATGAACACCCATTTAATATTAGTATCAAGAAGACTATAGGAGATTGGAAGAAAAGCAATTGGTATTGTCATATAAAGTTTGTTACCTTTTCCATACATCCTTGTTTACAATGCATTAAGTCAATTAATGTCACTTAAGGACCAATGTTTGCTATAAAATATTGGAGAGATGCACTAACATGTTGGATGAATGAGTTTATGGAGTTATTCGGAAATGAGAAAAATCATTCCAAGGCCATGTCTTTCAATGATCTAAGAAAGAGTTTAGCTAGTAGTTTATCTTAAAAAATAAAGTCACTACATAATGCAGTAAAAGTTGATACATGGTTGTTAGGATCCCCTTTATAATTGTACTTCTTGAATCAAGGTATTTCAATGTTTTGAGGTATAGGTGTTTTGAGGATCATGGAAATTAATAATGGGTTTCATGTGAGGTATTTTGGAGGTTTACCATTTTGAATCTGATTTAACGTGGAGATTTTTTGTTGAAGTGATGTCACATTTTATAAAATTTGGTTTATGACTACATCAATGCTTGACATCTTTTGAGATTTTATTAAATATGGTGAAGTTGTGTGAGTGGTGGGTTACTATGTTTCATGTTTATAAGGGGTGACAAATATGGAAGTGTTAAGGGTGATGTGACCAAACTATAAGGATTCCCACTAGGAATCCCTAATCTTGGATTGAGGCCATTGGTATATTGTATGGTTGATGTTATGGTTAGAGGGGTGAATGTGGGAATAAAAGGTATGATTATGGGAGATTAAAATTGCTTTCCTCCTTGAATTTGAGAATTTGTGAATGCTTGAGTGCAACTAGCTACTGTAGGGATGTTAGCATCTACTATGTGAGCTAGACTATGCAACACTTCTATTCCTTGAGCATCGTTTATCAAATTCCTAAGATTGTCCATGATAGGAGTTGTTTCACCTGCTAAATATTCAAAAATTAAGTAATCTTGAAGCTTTTCTATATCTTTGTCCAATTGTTTTAGTTTCTCCTTAGGAACATGGGCAATAGCAATCTCTAAGTCCACATAAATTATGTTAGGTTGTGAGGTAGTCATGGGTAACATGTGGTAAGGAATGGAATCCAAAATGGATTGGGTTCAAGCCATACCTTGTGTCAAAGAGTTAGAAGAATTAGGCTCCACAATGGATGTAGTTATAGCGTGGGATGACATAAGTCTACAACTTAATCTCATAGGGGTATTATTAGTAGGTCACCAAGTCATGAAGTTCATCACAACAAACTAGATAGAGTGCAAAATTAGAAAGTACAGCCAAATAGAGGACACAAAAATAGGTCTATGATCCAAATTTGAGATAGATTTGACTTGTATAGTACGTAGAATGGCCTAGACTACAAATGTTCTTTTACTGAATTCAAAGTTTGGATGTGTTTTATAGAGTTTAAATGTCATATTTTGTGACTGTAGGTTTGATAGGGAATAATTTTCTAGAATTTAAAAGAATTATGATTTTGTAATATGAAAGACTATTATGCAATTTTCAAAATGTTCAACCAATAAATTCAACTTTCAAATTCAAAAATGTAGAAGTTTGTTGATCCTATTGTGTGAAATTTGGAAATGATTTTTTTTATATCTTTTTAACAATAATAACAATGCACTTTTTCACTTTTTCACTATATGTATATGCATAAATGAATGCTTTAAACACTTTCATATTTGAATTTAGATATAATATGACCTAATGTAGATTTTTAAATCCAATTATGATGTTGATCTAACCTATGATAAATGAAATTAGACTTATTTAAAATTTGACTACAAAATGCTATGCATTTTATTTATTTATTTTTCAATACTTTTTAATGAAAATGATGGATTGCTAAATGATGAATGCAAATAAACTAAGATTAAACTTAGATATAAGATGATATGCCTTAGATTTTAGAAGGTATATAGTGAAAATACACAAGGCTCACCAAAAATTTTGGTTGGGAAAAGGGATCTAAGTCATAAATCACACTCTTCCCAACTTGAATGGAAGGGATTATAAATAATCACAAAACTCCACTTGGCTACAAACCTCATAGGAAGAACTAGGGTTCTAATCCCTTGGTTGGTGGTGGTGAAAATGCTTGGATAGTTTGATTTTGATATGATGCAATGATATAACTAAGGCCAATGTGAAAATGTAATGTTCTATTGCTAATTCTGAGAAACTAAATGAAAACAAACAAAAATTGAATCCAAAAATGCAAAAGCTAGACACAGAAGAACCTAGTATTAAAATTTGATGTAGAATTGCTTGGTCTAGGGAATAATACACCCTAGACTATCTTTATTTTTATGAATTGAAAATACATGCCTGAGGCCCCTAGTTTGTAGCTTCTGTTCTCTAGGTTTTGTTGTTACAACTTCATCTGTTGATGAGAAAATATAGATTCTATGACTTGACAATTTGTAGGGTTTAAGTGCATGAATGAATGAATAGCATTCTAATATTCCTCCAATTCACTTCAAATCTATAACATGTACACATGAAAAGAGGGGAAGGTTTATTCCATATAGGAGCTTACCTAAGTTAAACCCCATGTCGGTATTCCTACCTCCATAATGGAAAATTATGATGAAAAAGAGCTTATCCTTCGATGGATAGAGGCTAATTGATAAATAAGTAATGAATTGACAACTTTTTGTGACTCACCACTCAAATTTGATCACCTTGATGGACTGAAGTCAACTTCATTACTTTCAAGGATTTATTCTTAGTTGACTTGAATTGATTTGAATACCTAAAAGGGTTAGTGCTTAGAAACAAAATGCATGCAAAACATGAATACAACTCACATAAAACTTGAAATTATGCTTGAATGACAAAATTTTGTAATAATCTTGATAATTATGCTCTTGATTGCTCTCAAAATTTTCTTGTTATTTTTTTGCCTTTTTAAAATTGGGAAAATACTATGTATTCATATGTAATTCTTCTAATTTCCCAAAATTTAAATCTTGATAGCTAACAATTAAAATTTGAATTTTAAATAATAAATTACCAACACTGGCATATTTAAATTTGGAGCCAAAATAGGTAGTCTAGGGAACAAGGCTCCCTAGTCTAGTTTCTTGCTTTTAGGGATCCAAAGTGTTGGGGGAAAAATATTAAATTCCTCAAGTGTTTGAATTCTCATGTTTGAATTTTTGAGAGTATTTATAAAAATGAGCAATTTATGCATAATTAGGTCCAAGGACATTAAGGGAAGAAAAACCTAGTCTGCAATTGTCAAGGGTGGAAATTTTTAATGCTACACATCATTTTATACAAACATATGGATTGAGGTTCTAACCCTAAAATTGCACCAATTTAGAAATCAAATTCCCTCAAAGGAGGTAATATAGGTAATTTTGTAGGAAAAACATCCTAAAATTATTGAAAGGTAATATCTCCTTCTACTCTTCCAATTGATCTACTCTAATTGCATAGAACTTACACCCATTCCTTATATCTCTCTTATGGAGGTATGAAATTTTCCTTAGCTTTACTTTACATTTAACTCCTTCAATTTGAACTCACTTTCCCAAGTCATCTATACAATCAAGATTTTTTTTTAAGAAATATACCTTTTTGCATGTTATAAATTCATATTAGGAAATAAATCATAATATCCTAAGGTAAGAAAATAAAAGTTCAAATCCATGGAAAAAGTATGAAGGTTTAACATAGATTTAAAATGCATAGTTCTACCTTAGCTTTTTCTTAGTTTTCATATTACACTTACAAATAATTAACCATAATCCTACCTTTCTATGAATCTTACTAAACACCTTTGGTTTCACAAAACACTTAGTAGCTCCAGTATGAGTTAAAATATTGAAATAGAACAATGAGAAAGTGTCCCTAAGGTTTTCATTAGAGCAATATCATAGTTGGATAGATGATTGTGAATCAATATGTGGATTATTTAATTAAAAAAAATATATAAGAAGGTAAAGGAGGATTCCTAAGACTATTTCCTTGCCCCCTATTTAAAAATCTGTTCTCATAATGATTTCCTTCATAGGAAAAATAATTTCTTTGTAGTTCCATTTTTTCAAATATCCATTCGTCTTATCTCCATTTCTTCCTTTGGTCTCAATGTCCCTTCCTTTGAATTCCAAATCATTTTTTCCTTTTACACACTTATCATTAAATATTTTATTGTAATTTTGATTATGTTTCCAATGCTTTATTTTGAATGAAGGTTTCTTCGAGTTCCCAAACCTTTTGTGGAGCTATCCATTGAGATGGAAATAAAATTAATATTTTCCTCTTTCTTTATGGCTTTCTCAAACACTTAATACAATATTGAATGTCCATGAGCATCCACCTCTCCACATATTTGAGGATTAATCACATGATAAATTTCCATATGTGGAATTGTTCATCACATTGATATTGACAAATCTACTTGAGTTGTGAGAAAAATTCTCCTAGTACTTAGTAACCAACATGCTCCCTTTCCCTCTATTCTAAAAATTGATTTTTTTTTTGTTAAAATAGTTGAGTTTGCCATGTTTTTCTAAATAGGTTCACAAATTGATCTCATGTTAGACTAACTTGGAATCATTTCCCATTTCTAATTTTATTTTGGCCCACCAAATAGAGGCTTCTATTGAGAGCTAGTATGTGTCCCAAATTGATTTAGTTATCTCAAAATTGTTTTGAAATCTCAAAATATTTTCCATTTCACTAAGTCATGCTTTGGCTTTGGATCTATAATAGCCATCTCATCAAACTTATGTCGGTTCAACTTTTTCATTTCTCAAGCAAGTTCAAGTGCTAGACTTTTCCTTACATTATCCTACTTTTCAACTTGTTCTTGGCTAGGTAGAGGCATGCTTTGTCTTTCATTTACATTATGGTCTTGACCCTAACCTTCTTCTTCCTCATGCTCTCTAAGTCCTTTATTATGATGCTCTAAGACATCTCGCATTTCCTTGGTTTCATTTAGAGTGGAAATAATTTAATCAAGCTTAGTTATTGGATCATTTGTAGTTTGATTTGAATTACCAAGAACCTTTCAATATTCACCTTTGCATGTAACACATCATCATAGTATATCTACAGTTATCATGTGTTAATGCAAATAACCTATTCTAAACAAATATTTTCATATTAAGATCACATGAGTTACAATAAAGAAGCAAAATTTTATTTCATTAAAGATGGAAGTTACATATATTTATCTATAATAAAGGGCATTCCACACAATTCCCAAAATATTACTCAACTTCTTCAAATTCTTATTACTCAAATTTTCTTACATGATGTAGCGTGACTATTATTTATGTTTATTAATTATTTTATTCATGAAAACCTAATTTTGATAAAAATAAATTATTTATTTATTTGAAAATATATTAGAAATTAATCTAGAAGTTAAATAATCTATAAATATTTTATTTTACTAGAATTATCAACTAATTTTTGTTTATATAGAGGTTTTGACTGCTTATTAATTAAATATAAATTAATTATATTTAGAAAGATATTTGTAAATTTATGGGAACATATATAACTGAAATTAAATTGTACCCATTCAACAAACATTACGTTATGAATTACATGCCTGCGTATTTGATATGTTTCACTTGAAATACGTTTGGTAACAAGCAATTTTTTGAAATAACATTGTTAAGACTGAAACGAGGGAATACCATACACACAGAACACAGTAAACCAATGTCCATAATTTACTACTATAACAATAACAACCAGTTTCATGCCTTATACCTGCGTTACTAAAAGCAGGAGCTTATTGCAATATACGACGGCTACATATATGTATGGGTGGAAGGAGGTTGTGTTACTAAATAGTAATACCATCTTCAACAGAGAAGGCGAAGGCAAGTGGGCAACTTCAAGGTAGGAAAGACGAGAAGATCACGTTTTCTGGGCATGGTGACACCAAAGATTTCAGTCATGTCCAGCTCTCCTTCCACGCGCCAGTCAAAGCAGTGCATGAGCTGAGCAATGGTAAGCGTCATGGTGGCGAAGGCCATGGTAGCCCCGGGACATCCTCTCCGTCCTGCCCCGAAGGGAAGCATATCGAAATACTCCTTGGCTTTGAAAAAATCATCACCTTTGCCCATGAATCTTTCCGGCATGAATTCAAGCGGGTGTTTCCACACGGTGGGATCTCTTCCCAAAGCCCACGCATTGACAATAATCCTGCTCTTCTCGGGAATGAAATAGCCACCAACAGTGGAAGCTTGTGTTGATTCGTGGGGAACCATCAAAGGCACCGCAGGGAATAATCTCAGCGTCTCTTTCACCACACACCCAAGATATTCCATGCTTTCTAGATCACTCCTTTTTACTGTCCTCTCTCTGCCTACCACGCCTTCGATTTCTTCCTGCAATTTCTTCGCCACGCCAGGGTTTCGGATTATCGAACTCATCGCCCATTCTAACGTAGTGGCCGTTGTTTCCACGCCAGCCATGAAAATATCCTGCACAAAAAATCACTCATAAATAGACATTTACCAGTATGATGATTCATGAAATTAGATTAAGGAAAGGAATCGAAACGAGGCATCTCCAAGGGACTTACAAAAACAATGGCCTTAATGTTTTCAGTTGTGATTGCGATGGAATCGTTGGACTGCATCTCCAAAAGCGCGTCAATGACGTCCGTGGTAAAGGGGTGCTCTTTCTCCTTGTCAAGGCTTGAGCTGCTTCTCCTCTGCTTGTGCTGCTCTATTATTTTTGAAGCGATTTCGTCGAAGAATCGCTGTGCCTTTCGCATGCGCCGCTTTATTCCTTGCAAATCCAGCCAGTCTATCCAAGGAATAAACTCTCCAACGTTGAAAGTTCCAATGCTCTGCGATACCTCCCATAACAAATCTTTAATTTCCGTGGCATTGTCATTCAAGTGGTAGTCATTAGATTTGGTGCCAGAGAGGATTCTCCATACTTGCGCCTGTATAACGGACGACATAATCTTGCTAAGATTTACGGCAGTTGTGCCCTCTCGACTCTCCTTCCACAATGAATGAAGAGCGAAAGCTAGCTCCTCCTCCAGTATTGGGCTGAAGAACTCCTGTCTTCTGGCATTAAACAATTCCACCATGCATAGTTTCTTCATCTGCCTCCAATAAGGTCCGTAAGAAGTCAAAGCCACGTCCTTGTAGTCATAGGCAAAGTACTTTCCTGCAGCGCTTTCAGGTCGGCTGGCGAAAATTGAATCCTGAGTTTTCAAAAATACTTTTGCCATGACAGAAGAAGAAATCACGACTGTGGTAACAGAACCCAATTTTAATGACACAATGGGTCCATATTTCTTAGCAATATGTTCAAGGCTACGGTGGGGAAGCTTTCCCAACTGAAGCAAATTTCCTACGATAGGCCAGGGAGCAGGGCCAGGTGGCAATTTTGTTGCACCTTTTCTCTGCCTAGTAAATCTATAGAAAACCCAGAGAACCACCAGAATTGCAACAGCAGTGGTGAATGCTGGAGCTTGTGCTCCGCCTTCAAGTAAATTTTGAAGCAGCTTGTGAAAAGACATATTGAAAAGGCTAACAACTAGATTTCGCATGTTGAGCCTCTGCTCATGTCCTTCTTATACTGTGTTCCACTGATCCAAACCAAATAAACAAAGACAAAAATTTCCAAGATTCGCTTAGACAAAAAGCATACGTACGTGTCACCCAAGCAGACGCATACTCTACTCCACATTATTCGGGTTCGATCAAAGAGGTCATGAGGCACGCGGCTTGCTCATTCGGCTTGTTTTTACATTGGACAATGACACGATCATCGGTTCTTGTTCCAATAAAAAAAAAATATTTTAGAGTTTCGAGTTTTAAGCTTTTCACTATCACAAAATTTATCGGATTTTTCGTTTGTCAAAGTTCTTAAATATTTTCAATAAGATCTATTAAAAATAAAATATTTTAGAAGCTTTTTTATTTAAAATGTGACATACTTACAATGATCTTATAGATAAGGAATTCTACTCCTACGCTCAACTAATATGATAATTCTCTAGTTCTTGTTGCATAAAAAAATAAAATTAGAGTTTTAGGTTTTAAGCTTGTCACTACTACAAAATATTTTAGAAGCTCCTAAATATTTTCAATAGAACCTATTAAAAATAAAATATTTTAGAAGCCTTCTTATCTAAAATGCGACATACTTACAATGACCTTATAGACAAGGAATTCCACTCCTTGCTCAACTAATATGATAATTCCTTGGTTCTTGTTGTATAAAAAAAAATATTTTAGAGTTTTAGGTTTTAAGCTTGTCACTACCACAAAATTTACGGGATTTTTCATTTGTCAAAGTTCCTAAATATTTTCAATAGAATCTATTAAAAATAAAATATTTTAGAGGCTTTTTTATCTAAAATGTGACATACTTACAATGACCTTATAGACAAGGAATTCCTCTCCCATGCTCAACTAATATGATAATTCCCCAATTTTTGTTGCATAGAAAAAATATTTTAGAGTTTTAGGTTTTAAGCTTGTCACTACCACAAAATCTATGGAATTTTTCATTTGTCAAAGCTCCTAAATATTTTCAATAGGACCTATTAAAAATAAAATATTCTAGAAGCCTTCCTATCTAAAATGGGGCATACTTACAATGACCTTATAG
>VDFB02306318.1:0-11801 GCA_007258455.2 Sequoia sempervirens | reverse complement strand
AAAATTCTAAAAAAGGGACATTACAAGTTCTCCCTTCTAAAAATTGCTTGTTCTCAAGCAATTGCAACAGTGATTCTCCAAAATAGTGTTTCCCAAAATGACCAAACATTTCATTTTTCAAAATATAGTGAGATCATGTGCCTGTGTGAAATTGCATCTTCCTCTCAAGCAAGCTAAAAAGATTTAAGAAAGAATACCTTTGCTCTAGAATATTATGAAAATTGTATTAATTGTGCAACTTCTTATTCCATATCACTTGAGGCCTTGTACTATTCCTTCCATATTTTTGAATCAATAACCTTCTCTTTTCAACTCCTTTTTGGAACTGTGTATGTGCATTGTCACCAAGGAAACTAGACCAAAATCTCATACAATCTTTCCAAAATATATAAATCCAATTATTGTAGCCTATAGGAGGGTTTAAATAGAAAATAAACCCTTCATTAAAGTGAATATACAAATTGAAAGAAATCACCTCTTTTATCTTGGAGATATGGGGACATTCCTTGTAGGGTACATCACAAACTGCTTCAAACTTGGTTGCAACTTTAGGATATGTTTTGGAGAAATATTGAAATATAAGAGGATCAAATAATGACATCACATAATAACAATCCAAACCCCACCCAAATTTGAATATTGATATTGCAAACCACAAGCCCTTTTGATGGTAATCTATGAACTCCTTGAGTCCTCTACCTAGCATACACTAATCACTCAATAAAATATTCAAAGTTTTAGTAGAAAATAATATTATTGCATCTTTTTTCTAAATCAAGTGACTTACTAATTTTCTTGAATGTCTCCACCATGAAACACTTCCAAAAAAAACTCTCTTTGCATGGTAAATAGTGCTTGGATTCTCTAGCAAGAAATGCATTGTCAATAAGCAACTTGTACTTGAGACTTCTGATACAATTGATAATTCTATGAATCTGAATTTTGCTGCTAACAGGAATTTTATAACATCCATTGTATCTTCTACCACAAAAACACATCCCTTTGGAAAATTTCTTCCATTCACCTCTACACTTTTGAGATTCATATCATGAAAATGCATAACCAAAGACCCAAACATTACCTCAATCTGAGAGAAGTCTTTTTCAGCATCTTGAGTTGGTCTATAGGATCCCAAATGCAAGTAGTAGAGTGACCATATAGCAGAAATAATAATTCCATGCCACTCTAAAAACCCAAATGATAAACAACAACTTATCTTGTAGGAAGATGATTAACTCTGTGGAATCATTCATTGGCATATACTTGACTTCCTTCACAAATACTTGGAGCATGTTAGTGACAAATGTGTCCTCAAAAAAAATAACATGAGGTAAATATTGTGACCTCTATGAGAAATAAGAAAATTTCATGAAACAATATTTTTGAAAAAGTCATCTATCACCATCCTTTGAAATGCCCATTTATGTGACCCTTCACTCTCATAGTACCAAAATAAAAAGAGTCTTCTTTCAAAGTGATCTATCTCCAACACATGTCTTTCATGAACCATAGGATTTATTAATTATTCCAAATCATAAATAATAGAAAATTTATCATCATACCTTGTGAATCCATCTTTCAAAACTTCAAGATTTATTTCATCAAGTTTCTTGAATTCCCACAATTACATTGAGATCCCAAAATTTTGCTTATGCTCTACGATGAACTGCTCATGAAATGATGACTTCACAACAAACCAAATGATGTAAAGGCAACAATAAAAAACTTAAATCCAATTGGAAACATAGGAGATATGTATATTGTAGTAGAAAAAAGATCATCCCCTATAGTCACAATACCCTTACCAACCAACCTTACCCAAGAACTGTTCTGCTGCAGGGTTGAAAAATCCATCCAAATCATTGGAAAATTAGGATCTAGAGTCATGTACAAGTTGATATGAAAGTGGGCAGTAGTACTAACACTGGAGGTTGACCCACTACTCCAATCTTGAGACAACACTTCATGGTAATAAATTACACCTGGGTCCTGAATCCTACAATCAAGTCTAATCTCATCACTACAATCGGTTAGATCTTCATAACCAAACTCAAACAAAGAATTATCATGAGTCAATTTAACACCCATCTCAAATAAAGGATTAGTAAAAAGCTAAATATTACATCCATCCTCTTGTTGGTCCAAACTCCAGCTATCTGAAACAATTGAGAAGTTCTTGGTTGAGTTGGATGGTAGAGGTAATTTAATCATAGGAGATGATCTTGTTGCTACTTCTATACTCATATCTCCTATGTTTTTAGTAGCATTTTAGATTGTTCATTGCAACCCTTATATCTTTTCATTTGTTATAGAGAGATCCTTTCATGAGAAGATTTTTGTTGAGCATTGTCATAATTTTGGGTAGTTGGTTGTAAGTATTTTCTTGGACACAATTCATTCTTTCATTGCTTCCACTTTGGTGAGAAATGGTCACTGCAATTACTTCATGGAGATAAAATGCATGATTACAGATGGCAGTTTAATGATTGCATCGGTTTGGTTGCTTTGGTGTACCTAGGACCTTCCATTTGACACTTGGAGGTTAAGTGGTGGTGCTATGATTCAGGATGGTGATAGTAGAAGCATTTCTTGGTTGGTGGATTTCAAAGACATGGTTGTGATTGAATGACCTCATACTTTTGGAAATAATATTGGGTATTATGTCTTATGGTTGAGCAGGGTATCTTGTATTTTTCCCAGGATCATGATTTTTGATGAGTTAGTTAATGTGGTCTTCTTTGAGTTACTTTGGCAAGGTATGTTCCATGGCATTGATTTTAGTCCACTCAGGGATTTTAGTATTGGTTTGGAGGGTGTTTACTTTTTTTGGTTATGAAAGAGGAGAGTTTAGTTTAAGCATGATGATTTTCTAGTGGTACATCATTAGCATGGTGCTTTAGTAAAATGGTTGTATTTAGGGGAGTATTGTTATAACACCTTCCACCACATGTCCACTGGTATGTCTCTATTTTGGGATATCTATGTTATGATGATCTCTTTTTTGCTAATTTATAATTTTCAAATAGTAGAGTCCCTACAACAAGTGACTTTGTCCAACAAAGTCAAGAGATCATGTGGTCATTCAAAGATAATTTACATCATGCACTAGATCACAAAAAATGTATGTAGACAAGAAGAGAATGGAGAGAGTCTTTATGGTTGGTGATTTGTTGCAGCCATATACTCCCAAAAGGAAAGTGGAGTAAAAGCTCAATGAACCATACAAATTCCTTAGGAAAGAAGAAGAGGTAGCTTATGAGTTGGATGCACCACTAGCTAATAAAATACACAATGTCTTTAGTGTTTCATGTCTCCAAAGAGTGGTGGGATAGTGAATTGTGATTTATCCTAAGTTGCCACCATTAGATGATGAGGAAAATAAAAAATTGATACCTAAAATAGTTTTGGAAATGAGGAAGAAGAAGCTAAGAAACAAAGGTATCACCAAGAACTTAACCAAATAGAAAGATTTTCCCATTAAAGATGCAACATGGAAAAGGATAGAAGGTCTCAACTAACCAAGTCATCATTTCTTGAGGACAAACAATATTTGGGAGGGAGGACTTGTCATGCATCCTTTCTTAAAATAGAACTTAATATTTTTAGTAAGTCTTGTTATCTAAAAGGAGTGAATCGGGACTTGCTGAATTAATTAGGAAAAAATTTATTTATGGTTTAAATATTCAAATCATTTTTTTTGGAAAAAATAATAAATTAAAATTAAAAAAATCATTTATTCCAAGAGGGGTGTGGGTTTTGGATATTTCCCAAGATTTCTATTACTTGCCTTTTTGAGACTCCATCACTTGCAAGGCAATTAACACATTTTCTTAAGAGTTCATTAGAGGATTTTGACAAGTAGAAAAGGAAATTACTAATTGCAAGTTACAATATACTTTCCTTCTTGGTGTGGGAGTCTCTTGGGTGCCCAAATATTCCTTTGAATGATTTTGATTTTAAATATTAGTTGGGTTTCATTTTTAACATTATTACAAATTATTGTTGTTGATGCATTTGTTGTTCTTCAAAGGTTGTAAAACTTGTGGAGAGGGAGGGTGAAGAACGAGATGTTTGAGGGTTTCCAAATGAACTAAGGATGGGAGTTAGAGGTTAATTATAGTGTAATATCACTCAGAGTTTACCATAGTGCAGATTTGAGTTATTGTATTCCATTTCCAAAAGTTGGGTGTTGCAAGGTAGTTGTAGTTTGAACGTTTGGGTTGTTTGCCTTTCTGGGTTGTATAAACCATTGGAAAACTTGGAGGCCATGGTTTTGTTGTTCTTGGAATTTATTTTTATGCTTTTTTTTGTAGAATACTTTGGTGTGAATTTTGTAGAGTTGGTGTGAAGTTTGCCATAGTTTCAATGTGTGTTTGAGTTTCCAGTTTGAAGCTTTCTTGATATAATTTGCAGTAGATGTTAATTGTTGTTACCTAATGTATTTAGCATAAAAAATTATGTAAAGCCATGTCAAAATATGAAATGAAAAATTCTACATCAGTTGCATAATATTAAGTTTCATTTTGGAGTGTTTTATTGAAAAGATCATTCTACTCAATTTGCTCAATTTTAAGTTTGATAGAAATTAAGAAATTTTAGATTTGTAGTTAAATTTTATTGTGGTATATTATAGTGGTATCAAAGCCAAGTTCTTGTGGTCAATCTTTGCAGAGCATGGTGGGCTATAATGTCATGTGTGTGAAGGGCTAAACCCCTATGGATGTCCTAACCCATCATGTTGGTAGGTGTGTACTTGATAACCAGATGGTGGGGCTCCACGACTATGTGCCCATTATGCTCGTGGATTCTATGCCTTCACCTTTGAGGTTGGTGGGGCATAAACCTCACCCTTAACACCTTGGGTAGTTTCCCTCACTACTAGGCTGGTCTTTTGGTGTAGTGGTTGTGGGATATTACACCTTGGTACTAGAAAATGTGCCCATCAAAGCAAACCTTATCAAAGTCCAAAGAATGCACATGTCTAAAAAATGACTTTGCATGTACATTTGGCCCATGCTTCCCACTTCTCCAAAAATATTCTCATGAAATCTCATCCATCCATTTTTCCAAGATTTTGACCCTTCACATAAGTCCAAAAAAGTAATTTTTGGTCTTCTAAAAAGGAATTTTTTATCCCCACCATCCATCATTTTCCAAGAATATCTCAACCATCAAATTTACTTAAATATGGATCTCATTTTGTGCACCAATTACAAAGAGCCGCATAGATGAATCTTGTGACTTCAAAGATCTTAATAAATTCCAACCATTAATCTCCAAATTCAATCATATCCATTGATCAACCATCCCAAAAATATAAAATTACACCTCTTGTAGGCTATCTTTTATATAAGAAATCCATAAATTCAAGGTTATGCTACTAGAAAAAGAATACACATACCACTAGTTTCACATCCAAAATCTTGAGAAAATACACACTCATGTAGTGTGAAACAAGAGGCCTCAAGAGGCTTGCTTTGATTATTTAATCTTTGGGTTTACTTGCCTCTTAAGCTCAAATGGAGGTGATAATTAGGCATTGAGTAAAGGTTTAGATTTCCATGATTAAGCCTTGTTTTGGTGTCTCTTTCTCTCTTCATCACCAAAAGATATAGGGAAACATTGTAAGTTTAATGACATGGATATATGATCATATGAAATTGTAGATAAGTGTACTCAAGTCACACTCTACCTTATAATATTAGTTGGAGATCTCATGGAGTTGCATGTTCAAGATAAACACCTTAAACATTATTTCTCCTAATTGGTAAGCATTTTGAATTATTTTGTGTTGTGTTTTCTTTGTGCTATTATGGTCCTTTTTATAATGGAGAAGTGTGTTATTTTGTGTTCAATTTTTTATCGTATTGTTTTATTGGTCAAATTTTATTTTTGTCTTGCTATTGCAAGATTTGTTTTGTGGTTTCCCCTAATGATTTGGTTACGATTCTCACTATATCTATTTTAGATACATGCACCCACTAGAGTCAATGTTGGCCTACACCCAAATTCTTGACTAATTATAGTGTCCACATTTAGTTTGGTATCATTATATTATTCCAAACGTATCTTATAATTTTTATTGTGTTTTCATGCTCACTAAAAAGTTCCATAAGTGTGTTATCTTCCTTTGTAGTGCTATCTTGAGAATTATTTTGTTATCCATATTCCCTTCCATGACTATGTGTATTTTTGTTCAATGTTGCAACAAGCTCTAGTATCTTTTAATAAACTCCTACCATTTTTTCATAATTATTTTTTGTACCACACATGTTTTTCATGGTGTTATTTTAACTACAAATGAGATTTACTCTAATTTCCCATCTTTACTACATCTATTGTGATGAAAATTTTGATGTGTGATGGTCACATTTATTCTTAAATAACAATATCATATTATGGAAACATCTCTCTTTTATCATTGATCCTTTGTGGAAAAAATTATGGTCTAACCAACTAAGTATGTATGTCAATTGTAATGTTTGTACTTAGGTTACTAGAATGTGTTGCATTCTCATTTATTTTTTCCATGGTATGCCCATGCAGTTTTAAATATCATGTTTGTTTGGTTGTGGTGAATTTTATGCTTGTGATAGTCTTCATCCTTTATGATTTTAATGGATGTTTTAGATCAACTTGTGGTAATGTATCTTTCCTATAGTGGAGGTTTTGTAGCTATGACATTGTTTATTTTATTTTGTGGTATGATCTTTTCTTAACCATTTCTCAATTGGTGGTGCTCTTATCAAAGAATGATGATCAATGTACTATTTAATATCTTATACTCTAGTCATTATTTGTTGCATCTTTATATGGATGCAATTTATTTCTTGCACATTGTCTAACATCTAATCTACCTTGCATCTACATGGACATGTGTTCATACAAAATTTAAAAAAATACCTACCCCACCAAATTCTATTGATTTCCACCTACCTTGTCCTCTCCTATGTTTCTCAAATTTTATCTATAAACATGAACTTTATGGTTAGCCTCATCAATGTTTGGATGTCTTCTTGACATCGGTATTATTTCTAAGGGTTATTACATGAAATAATGAAAAAATAGGTTGTTGTTGTGGTATTGGGTAAAATGTTATGAAAAGGAGTTCACCACAACAAAGGACCTATTTTCCCTAATTTCATTCAAGGAAATGAGATCCAAACAATGAGATGACTAAAAACCAAAAGGTGAGTCAAATCAAGGTATGAATCAACAAGTTTCCTCACTATGTAAGGACGGGGGTCTAAGCTAAATAGCACTTTGCGGAGAAATATTAAAACCATCAAATAAACTCTAAAATGCAAGCTATAAAATACAAATAGAAGACTGTACTCAAAACTACTACAAACAAAAATCAAAAGCTAGATTTGGAAAATGGAGAATGATGTGTACCATTCACCAAAAGTCACTTTTTGAAGCTCACTAAGGACTCATTTTCCCTATGGAGAATAGGTCCTAGCTAGGGATCTCTGAAATCTATTTCTAGGTTCTCTTCTGCTGTGTTTGCACTCCCATATTCCCAATTCTCACTGTCAGACAATCGAAAATAAATCTTGTAGAAGAGTTTTCGTGAAATGACAACTTTCCCTGCAACTTTGACAACTTTGCAAATTTCTTCAATCTTGCTCCTCAAAGGATCTTCCACCTAAAACTTGCAAAACAAACACAAGAGGAGAAAAATGTTGTTTGTTAGGTGAATGGGGGTTTCCCTTGGTCAAACCCCATTTTGGTAATTAAACCTTGAAATGAAATAAATAGCATGAAGGAAATGATGAATGAATAATGTAATGTCACAACTCACCAAACCTTTGATAAAACCTTGGAATGCAAATTTGCAACTTGCATGAATTGGCCTCAATGGATGTGGATCTTGATCATGTAACTTGATTTGAAACAATGTCTTCGATGATTGAATAGATCTTGAGCTCTACATCACCATACTAGCTCAAACAACATGCATGATGAAATATGACTTTGACATGATAATGGAATATTGATTGTTGCAATAATTCTTCTACAAATCTGCTCTTGAATGCCTTGAAATGCTCTTAAATTGCTCTTGATCATAAACTTTTCTCTCATAAATTTTCTCATAAAGTTGTCAGGTGAAACATAGTGAAATGACCTCTTATTTATACCTATCTTAACATTAATTCCCAAAATTCAAATATCACAGGCCGAAATGTGAATACACATTTGAAATCATTGAAAAATTGCCAAAAACATAGTTTGAATTTAGGTCCTAGGCCTAAGTGAGGACACATTCCCCCTATGGCGAATGGGTCCTAGGTCACTTACCTAGGACACACATTGCTCAATGTTAAACATTATGTTATGGAATTTATGAATGTCGGGTTTTATCCCTAAAAAAATGCAATTAATTAGGCTTGGATTTGAATTAAAGGGGCAAATTAAGGCATAATTAACCTCAATTAATTAATGGAGCCCTAGATTAGTGTGAAAGTGTAAAGTTACACCTTACAACACCAAAAATAAGGCACAATTAAGTCCATTTCAATTAATAGGGCCCTAAACTTAATGTGAATATGTAAAATACATATTACAACACTACATTAAGGCATCATTAAGTCCTTTTATTTAATATTATTTCTCAAATTAAGTGTGAAAAAGGGATACTTTTTCTTACACTAAATTATGTAAGTCTTCTATGACATGGTTTATTCAAACATGTATCTTAAGTATTACATGCATTAATGGTTGGTGTTCTTATTTCAAGTTTGTCTTAATTGACCTAGACGTTAGTTTAATTATAGATCTAATAGGTGGTTATATATTGTAGACACCCCAAAATTGAACTTCCATTAAATAATTAATTAAATAAATATTTAATTAATTATTCCCCACAATTCACATTTTTTGTATTTAATTAAATAATTTATTATTTAATTAGTTATTTTCCATCTCCATAATTAATTAATTATGTTTTCCCATTTTCCTCTAAGGTTGATTAATTTAATTAAATCAACCATAGCCCCCACTCAATAATTATTTTGATCCTAATTAATTGATTAATCCCTCTTCAATCATAATTAGCCTTTTCCTTAATTAAATATTCTTCCAATTCTCAAACTTACCATCATGCGATATGTGTCCTCTCTTCACATGTGTGAGAATACACAATCCTCCAATAAATCTCCACCTCATCCCTCATAAATCTACTTGAGATAAATGGCGCTTTAAGGTTTGACCAAGCATGGGTAATCCTCCTCTTTCCAATAAATCCCAATTTTAAATTCCCCACCTCCCTTGGAATAGGAAAAAGTTAAACCTTATCTATTTTTCAAATCCTACAAAAATTTGTCTTTCCTTTGTCCAATCCCCATCATTAGCCACCATTTCCAATAAAACCTCTCTTTGCACTTGTCCATTTCCTCTTGCTTGAGAGCTCTCATCTATTGTGATCCCTTGATCCTTTGTTTCCATCTTAGCCCTCCATTCCTCATACCAAGAGTCTATAAATTGAAGCCTTAACCCTATTTTCATCAATTAATTTGCAACTAAGTACATGTCATTTTGCTATCACAAATCCTCTATCACATCCTTATTATGTTGGTTTTGTTATTGAGCAATCCACATTATAGTCTAGCATAGCCAAGAAAGCAAGAATTTGAGAGACCAAATCAAGTGGCACGAGGGTGCACTCTACTTCAACTCAATTTGAGGAGCAAGGTGATATAAGATAAAATGTATTGTATTTTTGTATTATCTTTATGTTTCTTTCCCTATTTTATTTTCTTGTCTTCATTTTGGCACACTCAGTGGAACCTACGTCCCTAATACTAATGATGTTTTATTGTTTTATTGTGAATTCATGACCCAGGTTCTAGAATGGTGCTTTTGATTATTTTTTAGTGCTTATGTTCTAGAACAACACTTTCGCTCTGTCGTTAGTGTATTTTCCTTTTAACACTTTCACTTTGGCTTTCAATTCTTTTGCTTCATTGTATTTTTATCTTATTTGTTCTCTAGTTTTTTAATATTTCTAACTTTCTGGACTATTTAGTGTGTCTCTTTAGCTCCTTGATGGTATTTTTTGTGGTTTAATTCTTTTTTTTTTCAAAAAATTATTCTTTTCTTGTAGGTGTGGTTGTTCATTTTATAGATCATGCTTCTATTCTACTTTAGCGCTTTGACTCTTAAGACAACACTTCCAAGCTTTGCAATCTATTTTCCCTTAAATTTTTGCTCTATTTTTATTATTTTAACGTGTTTTGTTATTCAAAGATTTGTTCTTTGTTATCCTTTTTTTTTTTTTAAATTGTGTTTTGACTTGTTTCATAGAAAAATCACTAACATTATGTGTTTGTGTAAGTTATGCTTCCTCTATCTAGTTTCAGTGCTTCAAAAACCATCCTTTTTCTTTTTGCTTTAGCACCTATGTGGTTTAGCACTTTAACTCTATAATATGATGCTTCTAATTTTTTTTTTTTATTTTTTTTTTTGACCCTTTGTCTAATTTAAGGACTACGTGATGGAGCCTATTTTTTTCCAGTGAAAAATTAAAAAGTGAAAATACTAAAAAATAATTGTAGGTTCATTTGTCCAAGACTTTAATTTTCCACTAATTTAGGCACTAAATGTAGTTAGAGGGTTAATAAAATTTGTTTTCTATGTTTGTGGAGGTATGTAGATGTATGCCTTCTCCTTGCACCTAGTGCAATCTTGGAGATAAAAAGCCTCACATTTCCTTTTGTGTTTAGATTAGATCCAAAATGTTCTAGTGTGTGTATGCTCTCCCCTTGCAATTAATGTTATCTTAGTGATAAAAAAACTAGCATTAATATTTCCCTTTAGGAATCCTACTTGGGGATTTCATCACCTAAAGGAACAACCTCAACCATATTTTCCAATATGGTATATAAAGGGGGAGAGCAAAATTTGTACCTTAAAAAGGAGTCATCATCATGTCTAGTAGAGTCCCAATACCCTTAGTCTGCTGAGACTTGTGAGGTAAAGAGAATAAGAGAGACCCTCCTAGTCTCATGCATGTATATGGTCCCTTAGTTTATATATTCCTCTAGTGAGATTGTGCATAGAATCCTAAGACCTTTTAGCCATCTTCTAGTGTGGTGCACGGGAAGCATATCACCCCCTAAAGTTACTCATGAGTACCTCCATGTGTTGAGATAGAGCTAGCCTTAGGTAAATACTTTGGCCACCTTTGGTAAGTAAATTTCATGCAACATGACACCCTAACTATCCCTCATAGGTATATAGTATTAATATATTAACTTCCATTGTGGGCCCACACTAGGACTCACACCCAACTGAATAATTTTAGGGAATGTGCTTGCATGCTACATGTGTGTTCTTATGCTAAACTTCTATAAGACAATAAGCCTTACTACCTTAAAAATTCAAGTTATACATTGTGTTTTCTTGTGTGTTTAAATCTCTTTCTAAATCATTAAAAAAAATAGATCTTTTAGATTAGCACTTTCATCCTATCCTTTAGCACTTGTGCTATTTCAATACTTACACTTTATCCTTTAGCACCTATATTTTTTCAATGTTTACTCCCTATCCTTTAGTGCTTGTGTTATTTCAACACTTATTTGTTATCCTTTAGCACTTTCATTGTTTCAACACTTACACTCTACCTTTTCTAACCTATGCTTCAATTCTTACATTGTTTCACCCAAAAAACTGAGCAAACCTTCCAATTTTAAACATCAAACCATATTGACCAAAATTTTGGCTTAGTTGATCTCAAAAAGACCTAAGAAACCCACTAAACAATCACCCAATCAAAACCATTCCCATTTTCCAAACCCAAA